>PVIY010002056.1:0-134986 GCA_004026745.1 Myrmecophaga tridactyla
GTGAGGTGAAGGGATGTGGGGGTGTGGTGTGGGGGCCATGGGGGTGGGGTGTAGTTAAGGCAGGGCTTGGAACTCAGGAGCAGGGTGTGGCATGGGGGACACAGAGGTAGGCATGGAGGGAGGCAGACGGGAGGCATTGTGCAGATGCGTAGTGGCTGGTATATGGGCAGAATGCGTGGGCACATGGAGAGTGGGGGTTGTGGGTATCAGGGTATGGGGTACAGGGCACAGAGGTTGGGGTGCAGAGAGGGCAGGGTGCAGGTATGTCCTTGTGCAGGGGGAAGGGTCCAAGGTGACCAAGATGCAGATACAGAGGGTGCAGGTGTAGCACAGGACATGGGCGATTCAGATGTGGGGCAGGAGCAGGTATATTAGGTGGGAGGAGCCCTGGAGCCAGTGCACAGATGCGGGAGTAGGGGGGTTGGGGCAGAGGCTGCATGTGTGTGCACGGTGTGGTCTGTGTGGCACAGATGCACATGTGAGGACCAGCCAGGTGCGGGAGCAAGGCACTTGTGTTGGGAGGTGGAGCATGGGTTTGCACATGCACGAGGCAGGGGAAGTGGGGTGCCAGGGGTCGAGAGGTTAGTGCACAGATGCATGGGTGCCCAGCAGGGAGCATGTGGCTGTGAACATGTGCGGGTTGGGGGGACAGGGCCCTGGTTTGTGTGTGGGGGGGGCTTAGGAGGAGCACGGTGGTTGCATCTGCATGGGTTGGGGTCAGGTGAGGCCTGGATGTGGAGGTCAGTGCTTGCCCGGAGCTTGGGGTGGGGATCGGGGGCAAGGTGCATGCATGTGCAGGGCCAAGGGGTTGTGGTGCAGGCGTCAAGGTGGCGGGGTGCAAGTGCATTGGAGCAGGTGAGGGCAGGATGTGGGTGTGCATGTGTGCCTGTCTGGGGGTGTCTGACACTGATGTATCCTTGTTGAGAGCTCAGGTAGGGGCGGCGGGGCGGGGTTGTGTGACTGTATGGGCTGGGAGCAGGTATGGCCTGGTCACAAAGAAGAATGCCTGCACCCCGGATGCTCAGTTGAGCACCTGCAGGAGGCGGGGAGCAGGAGGATGGACCTTGGGAGGGGCATGGGAGAGGTGGGTCTGGCTGGAGCAGGCATGCCCAAGTGTGCAGGGTGGGGGTGTGGGATGGGGATGCATGAGGGGGTCAGAGAGTGGGAATTGTAGGGGGAGTCACGAGTTGCAGGGTGGGGGTGGCATGCATGAGTGCAGCACATTCAAAGACCATAGCTTGATTTATTTCCTAGTCCCAGTCTCCCTGTCCATGCATTCCCAGGGGCTCTGGGCCTCCGTTTGGAAAAGACAACCATCTGTCATTTATACAATCATTTAGCAACCATTCATTTACTATTATCATCTTGAATAGTACTGTATTGGATACCGCACAGGATTCAATGATGATAAGCAATATGACAATATGTAATATAGAATATTTGAGCACATGTACACACAAAAAATTGAACCACGGTAGTAATTCATAGAGTAGGCATTTTGATTTAAAAAAATAATAAGAGAGATCACTTGAGTAAGGTTCAGTTGGGTAAGATGGAAAGAGAAAGGAATATTCATGACAAAAAGAATAACATAAATAAGAGATCAGAGAGTTGAGAATGCAAGTTGTGTTCTATAGGCAGTGAGCAGGGTCACCGTGATGAAGGGAAAGTCCATCCAGGAGAGTGTAGGACCTAATATTAATAGACGGTGCGAATGGAAATGGGAATTCCTATATTGCCTATATTCTTATAGTCAATGGCCACCATTGAGAGTTCAAGTCATTTATTCGTTCATTCAATGACCAGCAATGGACTACCTTATATGTGGCAGGACCTTTGCTAGGCTTTGGAAATTTAAAGAAAAATAAGAATTTGTCCCTCCCTTCAAGGGACTTACATGTTAGTGGGGAAACATTTTATAACCAAATAGCAGAGAGTGCAAAAGTGCTTCCATACAAGTAAATATGGGAGATTTTACATCAGACAAATCTGGGTTTATATTCCACATCTGCCATTAACTACTGTTGACCCTGGACCAATTATTCATATTTCTCCTCCTAAAATGTGACTAATGAAGGTATCTATTCTGTAGGTTTGTGGTGAGATATAAGTGATATATGTAAAACACGACACAATTCTGGGCACAGGGAAACACTTGATAAATGTTCACTATCATCCAGGGGTCATAGTCAACACTGTTAACTATCTACCAGAAAGGCGAAATCACCGCTACTGGAGGATGTAGAGGTGCATGCAGTAAGGAAGACGTCCCAGAAAAGAGGACGTTAAGCTAGAGTTTTGAGGATAAATAGGAATTCACCAAATGTGGGGTGGGGCATTCTAGGCAGGCAAAAGAACATGCACAAAGGCATGGACGCGGTAATAGCACATCAAGGTCTGTCCAAGAGTTCTCTGCTGCTGGTAGTTACAGTGCAGTGAGCCAGGGTGGGAGACTAGCTGGACCTGGGGCTGGCCAAACACCTTGAGCACAGGTATGGTATGCCTAAAACTCAGACCTGCAGCTTCAGGGCCTTTTATAGTTCCAGCCCAGCCTCTCCTGTCTTAGCTCCTTTACTTATCTTTCCTGTCACCAGTGAGCAAATTTTAAATATATGGTCTTGCTAACGATGACCTATTTCCTCTCCCCACCCCGGATTTATAGACAGTATCCTCTGGCTCCTACCCTTGTCTCCTGTCTAGCAGGTACCATGCTATTTTTTGTTGGGTGATATTTCTTTCTTTTTACCAAATCAAGAATTACCTTCATCCTATAAAATTGTAGTCATTTACACAGCTGCTAAAAAAATTATAACAAAATTCAGTACCCATTTCTGATGAAAAACCCTCAAGAAAACAAGAATTGATGGATACTTTTTAAAGATGACAAAATATATACACCATAGTTCTAAAGGAAGAATCTTAATTAAGATCAGGAATAATCTTGCAGGAAGGCTTACTATCTCCAATATGTTTTAACATTATACAGGAAGTACTACTCGTGCAATTAGGTAAGAGAATTTACTAGAGGCATAACAAATGCAAAAGAAGTAAAACCATTTCTGTGTGTAATGGGTTATCTGGAAAACCCTAGAGAATCGATAAAATTAACATACAGAAATCAGTAGATTTCATATGTACTAACAGTAACCCATTTGAAGACATAATGAAAGAAAATTCCATTTAAAATTACTATAAGGACTGAGCTATGCACCGGTGGCTCAGTGGCAGAATTCTTGCCTGCCACGCCAGAGACCCAGGTTCAACTTCCAGTGCCTGCCCATGCCAAAAAAAAAAAAAAAAAATTACAATAAGGATTATAATAAACAGAAATAAACAGTAAGAAATGAGGAAGACTTTAGAACACCACTGAGAAAATGAACAAATGGAATAACAGCTCTTGTTCATGGATAGAACAATTCTATAGCATAAAGATGTCAATTTTACCTCCAAGTTAATATATAAATTTAATGCATTCCCAATAAAAATACCACAGAGTTTCTTTTGCAATGGAGCTACACAAGTTGATAGAAAAATTAGAAAACATGGGATAAGAAAAGTCACAAGGGAGGATTGATGATATTAAAATATATTATAAACTATAATTAAAATAGCATGGTGCTGGTGTGTGAATAGACAGACAAATGAAATAGATTAGAAGTTTAAAACTGCTACCAAATACATAAGGAAACTTAGCATATAAAAAAGGGTGGCATTTCAAATATCTGGGACAAAGTTGTATGTTTTAATATAAAATAAAGGGATAACCGCATAGACATTCGAAAAAGATAAAATTAGACTCATACCTCACACTGTGAACAATAGTGAGCTCCAAATGGATCAGATATATAAATGTAAAAAATGAAACTATACAGGTACAAGATGAACTAATGGGTGAATTCTTCTATAAATTTGGTGTAAGAAAAGACTTTTGAACTATGACTCAGAATCCAGAATCAATAAAAGAAAATATTCAGAATTTTTGCAACATAAAAAATTTTTTGCATGGTAGAAAACATGATAAACAAAGTTAACAAGGACAAACTGGAAAAAATGTTTGCAACAAATGTCAAAGAACTCTGAATATATGAAGAATTTTTTAAAAATCACAGAAAATGATCTGATACCCTTAATAGAAAAATGATCAAAAGGCACATACACATACACACACACACACACACATACTACCACACACCTGCACATATTTGAACACTGTTTAAATAGATGAAAATAAATAAAAATTAAAACTACTCTAATGTACCATCTCTCACCTATCATGTTGGCCAAAATTAAAAACCTTGACAATAGATGGGAAAACGGGAATGCTCATAATTGACTGGTGGGAATGAAAATTGGTACCAACATAGAGGAAGCAAATTTGACAATATTTAACAAAACCAAATAAGGTGTTTACCTTTTGAATCAGCAATCCCATGTTTAAAAGTTAAATCTGAAGATACATCTCTAAAAATATGATAATAATATACAAATGATTATTCATTGCAGCACTGTTTATGATTGTAAAATATTGGAAATTTAGAAAACTGATTAAGTAAGCTATGGTATGTCCACATAATGGAGTACTATGTGGCTATAAAAATGATTGAGAATAATCTCTATGAACTAATGTGTTAAATGAAAAAAAGCAAAGTTCAAAAGAACGTGTATATTATGCTACATTTTCTGTAAAAAGGAGGAAAATAGGAAAATATATATGTGTCTGCTTAATTTTGCAAAAAGAAATACAGAAAGGATGTACCAGATATCCAGGAGGTGGTTGGGAATGAGGTGGAAGAAGAAAAGGAGTGGGGAAGTGACCCTTCTCTGAGTATAGGTTTTTGTATAGTTTTGACTTTGATAATCATGTTTACATACTCAAAACAATTATACAATAATAAAATTTAAAAGAATGTGGAAATGAAAACTAAAACAGGATACAAACAGAAAGAAATAAGCTTACTTGTATTTCAAATCCATAATATATCCTCACCAAAGGAGAAAAATAAGTTAACCCAAGCAATTTTTGAACACAGTATTTTGACTACATACCTTCCAAGGAAGATAAACTGTAAATGAATATTAAACTCTAGTTAGATTTTTTACCACAGTGATATGGGTCCACAATTATGAGCCCGCTTTTGCTATATATTTTAAGATTAAACAAATAAATAAATGTCCTGAAGAAAATGGGAGCCAGCTTTCTCATTGTTAGTGAAGAGTGTTACAAATATGTAAACGGAAAAGACTAAAATGAAGCTTGTGGTGCCAGATTAGACTGGGAGGTATCAGTATGGACTTATTCATTTTATATCTATGTAGGATAGATGTGTAAAATGTATGTATCCAGACATCTATTACTAGTTCTGTCCATTGAGAAGGCCTAGAAACAATGACACTTCAAGAGCAATGAGCATATAAAGTGCCAAGACTTTGGTTCCTAAATATCACCCCTTTCTCTACCAAAGGACCAAGAAACCAGGTTACTTGGAGAAATGGCTGATTTTGAGGCGAGAGCAGGAAAAATACAAGATGAGTCTGAAATATCTTCTAATGCAATAAATTGAGCAAATTCTCAAAGAATAAGTGCACAGAAAATTGCTTGAGGGGTTCCCACTGTCAAATCTGGGACAATGTGAGATGCTTTGATTTTAAAATATGGACATTTGAGATAGAATTTCATAAGAAATGCATAGGAAGGTCATGTGATGCACATCAGGATGCCACTCAAGATTTTGCTATCTCACCCAGCACCACACATCCAGAAGAGACCAAGAAGCCTCTGATGCTCCTAGATTTTAAGAGCAAGGAAAACTTTCCCAAAAGGAAACCTTTCCCATCACCTTTCTTTGGAGGGAATTAGCTCACATGCCCATTTCTAACCATGCTCTTAAAGCGGGTATGGGATTATCATAACTGGATTCGATTACTTATTTTGGGTGCAGTGGATGCTGGGCAAAAATCTGCATAGCAGGTGGTTCAGTGGTAGAATGCCCGCTTTCCATGTGGGGAGACCCTGGTTCGATCCTGAACCATGTGCCCAAAACAAAAACAGAACAAAACAAAAAAGCCTGCATGGCTACTGGGTCCAAATTTAGAAGTTATGGTAACATGGTAGGTAAGAAGTGTCAAAATCTTGAACTAGTTTTATTGTGCTAAAAATAACTATGAAAGTTGATTATAAAACTTATTTTGAAGAAACAATAGTCACTAATTGAATTGGGCAGGAAACCAGTGAGAATTAAGAATCAAAATGGGTTTTGAGGTTGAATCTCCCCCTCAAAATTGATCTATAGCTACAACAAAAGACAGGGAGCCATTTACTATTTCAGAAACTTGGAGACTATTCCAAGACTTAAAGTTTAGTTGTGGTTTAACAATGAACAAACAAACAAAACCCAAAGTAACCAGTAAAATGCAGGACTCAGAGTATTTCATTATGTGGTAAGATAAAGGTAAGGTCAGCTAAGAACAATATACACAATCCATTCTTCATGTGGCTTACAACCATTCACTGGAGGGTTGAAAAAGTGATGAGACCCATCATTCTGCACCTAATTTAGATCATCTAGGAAAAACAAGTTAATTCAGAAGAAAAGATCAACTAGGAAGAAAGTGGCAGCTTAAAGTTGGGAAAGACAGGGAGGAATGGCATGGGCTCAAATAGGAGCTTTCATTTAAGGGAGGTAGATTTTCAAAATTCAGACAAAAGATAGAAAGTCAAGAGACTCCAATGAAGACATCCTGACCCTACCACTCCACCTGATGCTGATAGCTCAGTACTAGAAGGGGGGCTACTGAAATCGTTGGGTGCCTAAGGGAATTTCTGATCACCCCGAATTTTAAAAGGAACCCCATTAAAAGATGGAAACAGTCAGCATGACATGGTAGACAAAATCTCGACTATTGGGTCAGATAGAACCAGGGTAAATCCTAGCACTGACTCTTAGTAGCTGTGTGGTCATAGACTAGTTGCATAACTGCTCTGTGTCTTTATTTTCTCATCTTTAAATTGTTCAACAGTGCCTCTCTCACTGAGTGGTTGCAGGACAAATGAGATAATGTATATAGAATGCATTAACTTGGTGCCTGGCGCAAAGTAAGTGCTGGATCAGTACAGGTATAGGTATAGTATGGGTATAGGTGTGATGTAGAGATAGACATAGTATAGGTGTGGTGTGGACATCGGCGTAGGCATAGGTATTTGTTGCAGTCATAGAAATGGTAACAAACTGTGGTTATTGCCACCTTTTAAATATTTTTTAATAGAGGGGGAGGTATAAGGGGAACTAAATAAAAACATTTCCCATAATTTCATTTTCCATATAAGCCTGACTGGCATGCTTGGAAAATTCAAAGAGCAGAGAAAAATACCAAACAAAACCTGTACCAAGTCTGCCCCAGTTCCTTTCTTCAAATGTAGTCATTGTTAGCAGTTTCTTGTGAGTACTTCTAGAAAAAAAATCAAAATACGCTTTATTTTAAATAAATGCTAGATAAGAGGCACAACAAAGAAGTTTGTCAAATAGTTTGAAATGTTATTGATAAATGAAGGTGAGGGGTAAGGAGTATGGTATGTATACTCTTTTTTTCTATTATTGTTTTATTTCTTTTTCTGTTGTCTTTTTCTTTTTCTGAATTGACGCAAATGTTCTAAGAAATGATGAATATGCAACTATGTGATGATATTGAGAATTACTGAATATATATATGTAGAGCAGAATTATATGTTAATGTTTTTGTTTGTTCTTAATTTTTTTCATTAATAAATAAATTTAAAAAAAAGAAGTTTGGCAAATGTTTTATATGGGCAAAATAGAATCAAAAGAATCCACAAATAGTTCTCCTTTCCACTTCCCTTCTTTCCTCCCTCCTTCTCTCCCTTCCTCCTTCCTTCTCTCCCTCTCTCCTTTCCCCCCACCCCATCTCTTTATTTCTTTTTCTTTTTAATGTATCAGTAGAAAGACTGGAATTCACGGGCTGAGAAAACTGACGACTCAGCCAGGAAAGGAGATAGCTTAAGTGTAGCTGGAAGATCTAAAAGAGTTCAAGGCTTATGTCAAGGTAAATTTTATCTCAGGGCCCTGGGAGGATCCAGGGACAAAATATTGGCAATACAGCTCATCATCTCTCAGGAAATGTAGCGATGAGAGGTGAACTGAATCCCAATTAAAAAAAAAGAAAAAAAAACAGATCAAGGTGGATCCCCAAGTAATAAACCAGTTACTGTAATTTGTCATTTATTAAGGGAGATGTGAATGACTGGAAAGGGCATTCACTTAGAGAGCCAAGTGGTACCAGTCCAATCTCATTCTCTTTTCTGACAGAGTTCCTAGACTGAGAATCAATAGGAAATGTTGTAGACACAGTGGATATGAGTTTCAATAAGGCAGTTGAAGTTTCTTATGACATCCTTGTGGGGAAGTAGAGAATATAGTCTGGGGGCAAGGAGATGCATGCAGCTTCCCAATTAGTTGAACCAGCAAAGGCAAAGAATTCTGAGGAATGGCCGACGTCAACCTGGGGAGGGATCTGGAGGATTTAGTCCAGAGAAACGACATTCACCTCATTCTATTCAACATTAACATAGTTGGCAAGAGACTTTAGCCTTATCTTTTTTTTTTTAATGGGGGAATTGCATTTGTATATGATTCCATTTTCTCTCCTCTCTTAGCATATCAATTATACTACCTTAAAAAATTTTAGTGGTTGCAATATACATTTACAATTAATCTAAGTCCACTTCCAAGTTTCACTGTACTGCAGAAGGAGTATTTCCAATTCCTCCCTCCCACCTCTTATAACATTACTGTCATTTTTGCACTTATCCATAAGCCAAAATCTCCCAATATACTGTGCTATTAATATTTTGAACAAACCATTATCTGTTTTCAGGTGAGAATAATAAAAATACAAGATTTTACTTTACCTTTATTTACTCCTTATTGAACATTCTTCCCTTCCTTATGTAGACCTGAATTTCTGACCTCTGTCATACTCTTTTTCTCTAAAGAGCTTTTTTAGCATTTTTTTTGCAAGGCAGATCTATGATGACAAATTCCCTCAATTTTGCTTTGTCTGAGAAAGGCCTAATTTCTCCTCCACATTGAAAAGATAATTTCACTGGATACAGAATTCTAGGTTGGTGAATGTTTTCTCTTTCAGCACTTTATTTCTCTCCACTTTCTTCTTGTTTGCATTGTTACTGAGAAGTCTGATGTCATTCTTATCCTTGTTACTTAATACATAAGGGATTTCTTCTAGCTTCTTTCAAGCTTTTCTCTGTCTTTGATTTTCCACAGTTTTAATGTGGTATGCCTATGGAAGATTTTTGGGTATTTATCCTGCCTGGTGTTCTCCGAGCTTCCTGGAGCTCTGCTTTGGTTTGTATCTCCAATTTTGGAAAATCTCAGCCATAGTACTTCAAATATTTCTTTTGTTCCTTTCTCCTTTTCTTCTCCTAGTATTCCCATTACGCATATGTTACAACTTTTATAATTGTCCCATAGTTCTTGGATATTCTTTTCCATCTTTTTCATTTTTCTCTTTGCATTTCAGTTTTGCAAGTTTCTATTGACATATCTTCAAGTTCAATGAACATTTCCTCGACCCATCTACTTGTGAGCCCATCAAAAGCATGTTTAAAATTTCTGTTACAGTGTTTCTAATTTCTAGCATTTCCTTTTTATTTTTCTTAGAATTCCCATCTCTCTGCTTATATCATCCATCAGTTCTTTCCAGTTGTCTGCTTTTTTCCTTTACAATCTTTAGCATATTATTAATAATTATTTTTAAAGCCCAGTCTGAGAATTCCAGCATCTGAATCTGGTTCTGATGTTTGTCTTATCTCTTCAGACTGTGTTTTTTGCCTTATAGTATATCTTGTAATATTTTGTCAAAAGCCAGACATGATGTCCCATGTAAAAAGGAAATGAGGTAAATATTTCTTTAGTGTTTTTTTCTGGCTAGGTGTTAGGCTATGTCTATTGTTTGCTATAGCTGTAGGTATCAGAGGTTAACATTTCCTCTAGTGTTCCTGTTTTGTCTCCCCTGTTGTCGTTGGGTTTCTCTAGAGACATCGTAACTGAGGTCTGACTCTTGCAGCCCTTTCCACTGTAATCCTGTTATTTCTCAGGAGACTCTCTGATGTGGTAAGGAGCTGGGAAGGAAGGAGAGGCATTCCATAATCCTATGAATTGGTCTCAAACCCTCAGAGACCCTGTTCTGTGACCAGCACAAGCCTAGGACATCAATTCTCTGATGGATCCAAAAAGGGTTGTTGCTTTTCAGTTTGTTCAGCATTTTTCTTATTGTTATGACAGGAGTGACAATTCCCAAATGCTTTATAAGTGGATGCAGAAATCAGGAGTTGGAGAACGTAGGGTTTTTATTTTCTTTCTTCTTCCTGTTCAAATCAAACACACTTGTATACCTACTTTGAGTGTATTTTTAATCTCTTCTATTGTGCTTTTCAAAATCTCATAATATCTGTTATGTTTCTCTTCATAGTTTAAAATTCTTCTTTATATTCACCCACTATCTTCTTAGTGCCCTTTATCTCTTTAGCCATATTTCCCCTCATCTTCTTGAATTGACTTAGGAGATTTGTTTGAATATCTTTGATTAGTGGTTACAAATGCTGGGTCTCCTCTGAAGTTTTAATTTGTTCCTTCAAATGGGCCGCATCTTCCTGCTTCTTAGCAAGGCTTGTAACATTTTGCTGACTGTTTGAGCCATGAGCAACAATAAAGGTTTATTGCTATGTAGCAATAGCCAATTGTTAGAGCCCTTTACCTCTTGTCCTGCTATCTGGTGCTTATGTTCTATGCTTCAGCAACGCTCTGAACAAACCATGTGTCAGCTTCTCCACAGCTTTGCAGAGATAAAACCTCTGCCTGCTCTACTCACCCTCTTCACTCACACTATCCTTCTTCTAATTTCCTACTTGTCCTTCAAGACTCACCTCAAGCATCACCTTTTCCAGGCAGTGTTCCCTGAGCTCTCTTTCTCCAAGTTCTTCACACTCCCAATTGGATGCTTCTCCTCCTTCATAATGTCGATGGTCCTTAACACATGTTTGTCATAGAATTTACCCTTGGTTATAATTATCTGTTTATTCAGCCTTCTTTTCTCACCTCACCATGAGTTCTTTTAGAGTAGAGATCTTGCCTTTTATCTGTTTTTCCAACAACTAGTACAATCCTTCACAAATAGTCAGTACTCGCGAAGTGTGTTAAAGGCATGAAATAAATATTAAAAGAATAGAGTATGTTTAGCCTTGAAAAGAGAAGGCAATAGGACTGACAAACTTAATAAATATACTACTAGCTGGCAACAGCCACAGGTTACCAATCAGACCACCATTAATTTGGAGCATACAGTTGATGAAATTTTAGCTCCTTTAGCCATTTAACCCTAATTTAGGTAACACATGCTTCTAGGAGGAGATGCTGTGAGTGATGAAAACTGTTCTGACTATAAAGGGTGGCTGGGAAAAGGAGACCCTGAGCACCCATATGAAATCTATCCTTTGGATGCCGACCAGGTTCATAAAAGTACAATATCTGGGAGGTCTATCTCCCATTCACAATTGAGTTACTGAGTCTATCTCCTAAGACACTGAGTGTATTACCTAAGGAATCAGGTAATGAACCTGGATACAATAATTTGGGTCCAAAGATAGAATTTATTGGTCACCCCAAGGAAAAGATTTCAAAACAACATAATCCAAAACTTTTTTTAAGGACTATCATATGAAAAAGAATCTTGCTCTTCCTAGGGTTCCAAAAGGCAGAGCTAGGACTAATGGAGGCAGAATTCAAAACCACCATAAGGATGTCCTCCAAATAATTCAATCAGTTTAAAAATGGAGCGGACAGTTCTTAAGAAGTGCTGCTTTCATTGTTGCAGATGTGTTCAAAGACAGATCGGCTGACAGCATGTAAGCAAAGTTGCAACAAAGGGTCATGCTATGGGGGTAGATGAAGGTTCTCTAGTTTGCCATTCATCAAAAGATGGATCCATTTGGGAATTAGTATGTACCCACTTCCTAATGGTACATGCTATTAGGAAGTAATAAACCGTCCGCACCTATTAAAATTATCAGGCCAATTGTTATAAATACTTGTGGCAGTGGTTGCCTAACTCCAAAGACTCTTTATGCAAACAGCACCTCCTCCTCAACAATTTTTCCCAGGCAACCCATCCCTCTGGCCAGAGTTGACCAACCAGGGATGGAGACTTGACACAAGCTTGCATTTCAAAGATGGAAATTTGGATACTGTGGGGCACCTTCCTTCTAATATGGCCTTGGAGAAACACAGAATGTTGTTCTGCAGAGAAATACAATAATAAATGCTGATTGAGCAACTACTCTATGCACGGCACTGTTTTAAGCAGAAGCAAGCCTGCAGGGAATAAATCAAGCAAAAATCCCTGCTTCATGAAACTCACATTTAGTAGGGGCTGGGAAACAAAGATAAGAGGCAGAAAGAGAAAGCACAAGAAAGAGCCCAAAAGAGTACAGCCTACATTCCCTGCCGAGCTCCTAAGAGCTGCCTTTGGGTTCTATTTGAAACCCCAAAAGTTCTATAATAAATTTCTGCTTTGCTTATGCTTAGTGGGGGTTTCTGTTATTTGTAACTCCAAGAGTCATGATCATGACCCCATATGGAGTGCATTTGACTCAATATCCATTCTTCTTACAACCACTTTGGAGTAGCAGGGAGGAGGGAACTTTTTAAACTCAATAGTTCAGAAGCAAGTGGAAGAGAATGAGAAAATGTTTCTTGCCATCATTCCATACATCAGTTTTCTAATTTAGGATCTCTGGGTTTTTAGTTCCCATAAAAAGGAAGACTAAGAGAAGCTGCTTCCCTAGATATTCAGGATGGCAGAGCAAAGGTTATATGATAGGCAGAGTTTTATGTTCTCTACTGCATCCAGGTATTATTATTATTTAATATTTCTACAAAGCTATGTGATAAGCAAGGAAGTACATTTTCCACCCAGGCTTACAATAATAAATAAAATCATTCCAAAACAAGAAGGAAAAAAAAAAAAACCTCTTTCCCCCAAGAGCTTAGAGGGGAAAAGGCAAGTGAAACAATACAAGGCAAAGATATGGCCTGAGATGAGTCCAGGAAGTTTTAAATAGATCGTGTCACAGCATAGTCGGGTTTCCAGGGACTTTTTGAGAGCCAATGCAGAGCTATTGAATGGCAACTGGGCTGGCATACTCAGCTGAAGGGTACAGGTCCCAGGAGTGTACTTTATCTTCCAAGGAGACTCTGTTCCTTGAGCTTTGAGTTTTGAAATCACCAACTTATTAAGTAAAAGGGTAGGAGAGGGATAAAAAAACAACAACACCTTGCCATTTAGCCAAATCTCCTTTTATTTTAATGACTCCTACAATGAGATGCAGATCTTCTTTCAATTTTCTACTTGCTGATTAATTTCCTGTTGACTCTGAAGGTAACTGAAAACCTTTTGGATGAAGCAGAAATAGCTTTAATGCAAGTGATTCTTGGTAAATGGGATTGAGTCACGTAGGGCCAGCCTTTGGGGGCTTCCTCTGAGCTCTGGGAGAGCATGTGTTTTTTTAGCATGCATTAATTTATTATTATTTTTTTTTACTTTTTATTTTGAAGTAAATTCAAATTTACAGAACAGTTGCAAAATAATACAAACTCCATACACGAGAAATCCAAAATACCACATCCTCCCAAATTCCAATTTTAACAGTTTGTCACCTTTATCATATCATTTATCTTTCTTTCTCTTTCTATTTTCTGAACACCTGAGAGCAGCTATACACATCGTACTTCTTGAACACATACATCCATGTTGTTTTCCTATGAAAAAAAGATATTCATTTATGTAATTCCTTTAAGTATAGTTTCAAGTTCAAGAAATTTAACATTGATACAATGCTTACGTTCTCTATTCCAATCTGTTCTTTTGTCCCAATAATGCCCTTTTGAGCCTTTTCTCCTCCATTCTTAGATCCCATCCAAGATTATGTATTGCATTTAATTGTCATTATCTCTAGTTTCTCTTTCTTTCTCTTTTATAAAGTTTGGAAATATATATACAATATAAATTTTCCTGTACCATTCAGTGGGATTTATCACATTCCTGGTTTCAGTATACTCACCACCATTCATTGCTACAACTTTCCCTTCACCCAAAACAGAAACACATTTTGCATTAACTCCCCCTTGCCCTGGGCCCCCAGCCCTGGTTATCTGTACTCTACGTTCTGGCTACGAGTTTGCAAGTTCTCTGATATCTTCTTTGTGGTTACCACGGTGCTTAAATTGAACACCCTAAACCTATAACAATCTCATTTGTTGTGATATCCATTTAATAACTTCTATAGCATACATAAACTATGTTCCCATACCCCTCTATCCCCCTACCTTTTTGTAGTTCTTGTCATAAATTAAATATTTATGAGTCAAAACATTATGAGTCAAAAACCATTGATTTGTTATTACATTTCATGCATTTGCCTTTTAGATCTTTTGGGAGGAAAAAAAATAGAGTTGCAAATCAGGATGACAATAGCACTAGTATTTATATTTACCCATGTCATTATCTTACTGGGGATCTTTATTTTTTCCTATGGCTTCAGTCAATTGTCCAGTACCTTTTCTTTCGACCTGCAGAATTCCCTTTAGCATTTCTTGTAGGGCCCGTCTAGTGGTGACAAAGTCTCTCAGTTTGTTTTTGAGAGTATCTTAATTCCTCCCTCATTTTTGAAAGACGGTTTTGCCAGATGCAGAATTCTTGGTTGGCTTTTTTTTTTTCTTTCAGCCCCTATAGAAAGAAGGCTTTCTTGCTTTCATAGTTTCTGGTGAGATATTGGCACTTAATCTTATTGAGGCTCCCTTGTATCTGAGACATTGCTTCTCTCGGTGGTTTTCAAAATTGTCTTTTCTTCTATTTTTTTTTTTTTCATGGGCAGGCATTGAGAAATGAACCCAGGTCTCTGGCATGGCAGGCAAGAACTCTGCCTACTGAGCCACCTTGGCCCACCCTCTCTTCATCTTTGACATTTGAAGTTTGATTATATCATGACACAGTTTGAGTCTGTCTGAATTTACCCTCTTTGGAGTTTGCTGAGATCTTGCATGTGTATATTCATAGCTTTAATTAAATTTGGAAAGTTTTCAACCATTATTTCTTTGAATATTCTCTGTCCTTTTCTCTCTTTCTTCTATTTCTGGAATTCCCACAATGTGTATAATTGGTACGTTTATGGTATCGCACAGTTTCCTCAGGCTCTGTTCACTTTTCTTCATTCTTTCCTTTTTCTGTTCCTCAGAATGGATAATTTCAATTATATTATATTCAAGTTCCCTGATACTTTCTTCTGCCAGCTCCAATCTGCTGTTGAATCCTCCTAGGTAATTTTTAATTTCAGTTCTGTTTTATTCCATTTCAAAATATCCATCACTCTATCAATATTCTGTTTGTATTCATCTCTCTGTTTTCCTGATTTCCTTTATTCTTTGTCTATGTTTTCTTTAGCTCTTTGAGCCTATTAAGGACCTCTATTGCTTGGTACATCTCAGATCTGGTTCTCCTCATCGATGATTTATATGCTTTAATTTTCTCCTTTGCCTTGTCCATCACTTCCTGTTTCTTTGTATGTTTTGTAATCTTTTGTTGAAACCTCAACATTTTAATATTTTAATGTGCTACTGCTAGAATGTAGTCTCTGAGGTATCTCTTTCTTAAGCTTTCATCCAACTAATGCTATAACAGAGCTTTGTTTGAATGCCAGGAACTATCAGGAAAAAAAAGAACAGAAGGAAAAAAATAAAACATCTTTCCCAATTTTGCAGGTTGACCTCTGTGAATGCACATCTCCAGGGCTTAGCCATACAATGAGTTTAGAGAATAGCTCCAAACCAAAGCATAGGGACCTCCCTGATCCTTTCTGTGCATACTTCTCTTGGGCATACATACGTGGCTCTAGAAATTGTCCCATTTACACAAATACAAGTGCCCCAGCTTCCCTAACAAATAGTTTCCTCATGTTTCCCAGGAATGTCTGACATGCAGTAACCCCTTGAGCCAGGCAGCAGAACTTGTATGCTCTCTCACAGAATCCTGCAGAAGAATTCAGCCACCTTCTAATCCAAGGGCAATTCTGGGGCCGTGAGTTGCTCAGGCCACCACCAGGTAGACTGTGCCAGACATACATGCTCCCAGTGTGCACAGGAGGTTACTCTGTTCCCTCAGGCCCAGGACCAGGGATGGGCACTGGGAGTGCGGACCAGCTCCACACCAAGCTGGTGAGGGAATAGAGAGTGGCCAGCAGGGCACCACGACATCTTACTGCTTTCAAATTGCCATTCTCTTGATTTGGCACTTGTTCTGTTACTGAAATCCTTTGTCTGCTTTCTGGAGCATTGAGATAGATGTTTCTCTTGCTAGTTGTTCAAAGCCTCTGTGAGGGGACAGAGCCCTGAAGCATCTCATTCTACCATCTTGATTGAGCCAGGGTTAAAAAAAAAAAAGACACGTTAATTTAAAATTAAATTTATAAACATTTTTAACATAGTCATTTTTCTCCCTCATCCAGTGTTCTGGAAAGGTCCATCTCTCATTTAACTCCAGGGGCCCACGGCTAGCCTATATTTTGAATCTTCTGCCTAGCTCCCTTTATTTGACCTTTCCCATAGTCTTGACATTTTCCTCTCTTTTCCCAGGTTCAGGTTCCTAAGCTTTAGGCATCACACCCAGCTACCATAGCCTGATGAAAAGCATGTACCTTTGGGTGTGAGTTTTTCCAATTGCTTCTCCTAGGGGAACCCACATATTAGCCCTTATATTTGAAGGACAGAAAGGTTTAGGGGAATAAACAGATTGGTGCCCAAAAATTCCACTCTAATCCTTCCTCTGCCACTAAATGGCTGGGTTTCCTGGGCCAGGCACTTTATTTCTCAAAGACTTGATGTTTAGTTTTTGTTTTTTTTTTATAAAAACAGTGGTTTGACTAAGATTATTTTTAAAGCTCCTTCCAGTTCTTACAGCTATGAATTTCTATACCCCATATTAGGGGGGACATTTGGGAAGAGCTGGAGATTCCCCAGGTCTTGGAGATAACAGCATTGTTTTCTGACTCCATGTGGATGCCAAGTGATCCTAAGTTACCCGCCAGCTACTGAGATCAAACGTCCCCAGATTTTCTCTCTGGGAAAGATCCTGCCAGCATTTTATGGAAGGAAAAAGGTTGTTTATTTTGGGTACTTATCCAACCATAAAGTTCCTAATATTAACTTCCTAACACTCACCTAACACAATGTGACCACTAACAAATAAGCTTGTAATTAAGAAATGTAAAAACACACAAGCAAGGAGCTTTATGAAATCTGATCCGTAGAGAACTGCCTAGCCCCTCTTGTCCTCAGGCATACACTTCCCACCTAGCCCTTAAGACAGGGCTTCCCAACCTTGGCTGTATGTGAAATCTCCTGGAAGGTTTTTTTAAAGCCCTGTACCCAGGCCACAGCCTGGACCAATGGCAACAGCCTTTCTCCTGGCCACAGGACAAGACAGCAGTTTTCTGAAAAGCCCAAGTCATTGCAGTGTTTGCCAGAGTTGGGACCCCTTTTAGGACCTATGCAGGATCAGAGAAACATTTGAGACAGAGCTACATCTTCTAACCCTTGCCTTGACCTCAGCTTTTTTCTTTTTCTCTCATCTCTATATATGCTAAGGAGTCTCCATTTTATTACTCTGTGTTTCACTTGGAACATCGTATGATATTCCTTCTGTCTCAATCTCTTGGTTTACCTTGAATAGTCTACATGCCAGCCTCTTGGATGTCCCAGGTCTTTCAGACTCTAGGAACTTCTCTCCTTTAGTAGTCAAATTAAATTTCATTAAGTCTCACGTTCACCCATTATATCTGAGGATTTCTGGGCAGCCTATACTTCCATGGACACCACTTCCTGCTCCCCTCAACTCTCAACTCTTTGTATTATCTTCTCCAACTGCTACCTGTCTTCCTCATTTTTTCCCCTCCATGCTCAAAATCATTCTTATTCCTTCTCTGCCACTAACAAAGGCTGTGTGTGTGTGTGTGTGTGTGTGTGTGTGTGAGAGAGAGAGAGAGAGAGAGAGACAGATTTTATGGATATCTTGGTGCTACTGGAGGGTTATCATAACACAGAGCAGTGCAGGCATCAACTTAAAATTGAACACCGGACGTCACCTTCCTAAACTTCATCAGACATAAAGTTCCTGTCACATAGAAATTTTATTTTTTTACTTTTTGGGCCACATCCTCTCAAGAGACTTTTTCTTTTTGGGCTCTGTTCCCCAAATTCTTGATAACATTCTTATTCAGGGCAGGTCAACTCTCACATCCTAGGTAAAATTAGCCTCTGGCTGACTTTAATACATCCCTGTACTCACTTGTTCAGATAACCAGAGGTCCAAAAGTGCAAAGCTGTTAAAATTACATTATCCCATTAATCTGGCCACCTTTTTAAGCAAAGCTACAATCTTAGGTCATGACTTCCATTTGTTTGCCCTCCTTTTCTACTGTGTCCATTTTTGGCTGAGTTCAATTAGTTGATTTACCAGTTTATCCATGGGTGAGTTCAATTCATTGATGTTAAAATTAATCCATAGGGAATTTTTCAAAATTCCAAGGCCCAAACCAATTACATAAAAATCTCAGGGGAGGGGACCAAAGCATGGTAGTTTTTAAATATCCCCAGGTGATTTCAATATGAAGCCAAACTAGAAAATCAATGGGCTGGGGCAATCATGAAACTTTAATTGGCAATTGGGTCAAAAAAGCGATGCAATTTTTTTCCAGATCCCTACACGTACATTGGAAAGGCTGAACTTGACCAAATCTATGACTCCTCATCCAACCATTATTTTTTTTAAGCTAACATTCTTCAGGTCTTTATTATGTGCTAGGCTTGACACTTCTCCTGCATTACTTCATTGACCCAATACAAGAATCCTGTGATGCTGATAGCATAACCAGCCCTACAGCACAGTTGTGGAAACCAAGGCCATTAGAGATGAGTTAATTTGGCCAATGTGACACAGATAATGTGTGATGGATAGAGACTCAAGCAGAGACTCTGATGTGGAACCCATGGAACTAGAATGCACTGCCCCGAAGCATCCCCTCTCAGAAAGGCTGCACTCACTGGCCTGTGGACAATTCTCAGAATCTCAGGGCCAAGCTCTCCATAACCTCCCATGCCACTACCACAACCTCCAACTTCTCTTTCATGATGATCCAAACACCAATGCTGGTGATTTTTGTAAAAAACAGCTTTTATGCTTTTGCTCCAATCCACCCACCATAAACTATTTCCTCTCTCTGTCAAAAAATTTTATACAGCCTTTTTCTTGCTAATTCTCACTGTTAGTTTCCTTTCCATGCTTACTTTTATACCTGGGTCACTAAATTTCAAGCCTCCTTTATAGCCATCCAGTCCATAACCTTCTCCTATTTAAAAATATTCAATTCAGTATGGGACAAAGCATTGTCCTCACTTGCTGTTTTGTTCATCCTTAGGCTTCCAGAGTACTGTTGTCTTGTAATCAAAAGTCTTCCTTGAGGGTGGGCCATGGTGGCTCAGCCAGCAGAGTTCTCCCCTGCCATGCTGGAGACCCTAGTTTGATTCCCGGAGTCTACCCATGCAGAAAAAAAAAAATCGTCATTGAAGAGCGTTGCCTTTTCTTTCCCTTTCTGAGGCCAAACTCCTTATTAGGGATATATGAATTATCTATTGCTTTGTAACTATCTTACCATAAATGTAGTAGCTTAAGCATGCATGTTGATTATCTGACAGTTTATGTTGGTTAGGAATTTGGGCACAACTTAATTGGGCCGTCTACAAGTCTGAAGTCAAGATGTTGTCAGGGTTGTGGTTTCATCCAAGGCTCAACAGAGGGAGAATCCGATTACAAGCTCACTCACATGGTGGAAACATTCTATTGCTTGCAATTATAGGACCGACCACCTCAGTTTGTTGCTGGTTATTAGCAGAAGGCCACCCTCAGCTTCTTGTCACATTATTCTCTCCATGGTCAGTTCAAAACATAGGACCTCATTTCATCAAAGGCAGCAAAGGAGGGGGGTCTCCTCACAAGATAGGCAGGTGCTATGATGGTATAGAATGTGGTGATGCACGCTTAATCGTGTACATCCCATTACCTTTGCTGGTATTCTTTTGGCTAGAAGCAAGTTACAGGTCCTGCCCATGCTCAAGGGGAAAGGATAAGGGCATGAATTGCAGGAGCAGGGATCATGGAACCGCCTTAGAGCTTGTCCTCCACGTTGGGTTATGGGCACTCCCTTGCTGAACCTTCCACTTGTTCCTTCTCCTTCCCCCACCCCTAATCTCCACTTTCTCTTTTTCTTTGCCCATGTTGCCCTAAATTTGGAGTACATAGTTAACCAAGACTTCTTTCATGCCCATCCCCTATTCTAAAGACAGGGAAAGGCATTTGGGTGGAAGCCTTCATCATCCGCTATGATAATACAGTTTGGCAGTGTAATCCAAAGAAAGAAAGGGCAGAAACCCCCTTAACATAAAGGGGCCTCAACAGTACTTTGCATGAAATAAAGTCAAACCTATGTATATAGGAGGACTATGAGTCTTTTGTGCTAATCAAATGATGGCTATATTTGGAAGGAAAGTAACTCTTGTTATGGTGACATAAGCTTAATTTGGGACATTTAGAGGCCACAGGTCTGAGCAGAAACCCCTTTTTTTCTTTTCCATATGTCAAAGTTCACCCTTGTATTTACAAGCCAGTAATCTCAGAGACCAGAGCTCATCCTTTTTGCTACTGAATGAGCAGAAGTTGGGCTAAGGAGAAAAGCCATTTTGGAGGATGTCTGAGGTTGAACAATCCAAGAAAGGACCAAATGGTATAGGATTTGTTTATTATTCTAGGGAGTAGTGAATTTTACCTTGGTGGGAGGAGCCTGGCAGGGATATGGGAGTATACATTAGGATTTCATCTGCAACAAACAGAAAATTCCCAAATAAGAGTGGCTTAGACAAGAAAGAAGATTATTTCTCTCTCATATTCAAGAAGACTGGAAGTAGCCAAAGCAGGGTTGGTAAATAATTCATGGGGGCCTGGAGCTAAGCTCTGTCTCTGTGCTGCTTTGCCATATGCAGTCTCCATTTCCATGGTCAAAGTGGCTGCTGGAGCTCCAGCCACTACATCTGTCTTCTGGGAAGTAGGAAGATGCCTACTCTTTTAATATGTACCCACAAGGGCCGAGGACGTTCTACTTCCCATGTGCTCCCAAGGACAGGACTGAGGTCATAGTGTTAGAAATAAAGACTGTACCAGAAAGAATGTTAGTCATATGTTGCAATAATTTCCCTGTTGCTATAAAATGACTAGTCTAAAAATGATATTGGAAGTTCTTTTTAAAATCAATTACCTGTCTTCCATTTCCTTGTTAGTATATATTAAAAATACGATCAAGGAAACTCAGAAGGCTTGGAAGATCGTTTAAAGATGAGCAGGCAAGTACTGATGGACAAGCACAGTCCTCCCGGGAAACTGAGACCCAGAGAAATAACATGATTTTTTTCATAGTCAAACAGTTAGTTGTAGAGCTGGATTTTGAACTCTATTTTTTTGACTCCTAAGATACTATGTAAATATTACTCAGGTTTTCTTGGCTTCTCATTTTCAATTGGTAAACCATCATTTTCACAAAAACGACATCACATTCAATGGGACTTTCCAGTGTTTGTTGACGGGCTGGAGGGGGTGCTTGATTTCTCACTGAAATCCAACTGCTCTTGTTGCATCTAGGATGGGACCATAATTCCTTTATCAGGCACAGAGCAGGAAAGGGTACTCTGCGAATGCTTCCTGATTTCTTCAGGGCCAGCCAAATTACCCCAATCTGCAGGGATTTGCTTACCTGACATTTTAATTGGATTATACAACAGCCATTTCTTCCCACCTCAAACCCCCATCGAAAGTGCAATAAGCCTCATCTTAATGCTGAGATTTAAAGTTAATCAAAATGATTTTTAAGAAAAAGAACTTTAGCGCACCTCTTTGAGGCAAGTGAAGCTATGTTTCTCATGTTGCAAACTGACAAAGGCTGTCAACGGCCCCTGCTCCCACTCCAGCCCAGGCAAATTAATAATACATGACGATTGTCAGGGGTGGTTAGAAGTATGACTTCCATGCTTTCCAGATTTCCTGGAATAACGCTGATTTCTTTCTAACAAATAAGTTCATGGAGCATGCGATGAAATTTGATTTGATTTTTAGACCTTCATAAATGTTTCATATTCATCAGACCACATCAGAAAAAAATAAGGCTGCATTGTACCTTTGCATCCTGGTGGTCTGTTTGGAAATGGCAGGGCTGTGACCAAATGTAAAAAATGACCTGGGAGAGCAAGCAGCCTCGGCCTCTCCAGGCAGGCTGGTCTCCAGCTTCTGCCATTCCTCATCGCAGCTCCCCCAGGTCATGGGAGTCAGGACTGAGGACATCTAGACTCAACCCCGCACACATGCATTGGAGTATCCTGCTTTCCTCCCAGTTTGAATTTCATTTTGCCTTCATCAGAAGATGAATCTGACTCATTTTCCCTTCTCAGGGTTATGCGATGACCTGCTATAGTCCACAAATTCAACTGAGTCACGAATGCTGAGTTGCCAGCTGTGTGCATTCAATCCTATTCACATTCAGAAGCTCCACGACACCCCAAACCCACTGGACTCCAGAGGAGCTCAGCCGCAGAACCACGCTTTTGTTCCCACAGCCCTGAACCCCGCTTTTCAGTCCCCAACCCTTCTTGCCAGCAAATCAACCCATTCTCCTTCCTTTCCATCCTTCTCTTACTCTCTCCACACCTAGTACCTTTGCAGACTGGTCAGATTGGGGTTTAAATGTGCCTGCATGGTTTACTCCCCTCCTCAGGGCTGCTGTCAGTTTCTGGCTGCAGGAACGGGGACATCACCAACAATCCATAGTCCTGCGCCCCCCACCCTTTCTTCCTGTCACCTTCCAGTTCATTTCCTGTAATCTGTGACCTTTTCTTAGGAGCGTTAATTAACCACGATGGTTTTTTATCAGAATTCTAGGAAAGTGGTATAGTATGACTCACATTCTGCTGCTTAAAGCCCTATTTGAGTGAGGCATTGAATTTTTTGCTAGATATTACCGTATGGATTTACTACCATCTGTGACCGTTCTGGGAAAGGGGGGGAAAAAAAAAGAAATCTATCAGGACCACTCGTTTTTAATGAGGCTTTTCCATATTACTAAAAGTCTTTGAATGAAAACAGACAAGATGAAATATTTTTAAATGGTGTCTTTATTTAGGAACACAACTGTTTTTAAGAATAAAGCTAATGCCACTTGCGTACTTTGCTTGACATGATAAGAGGGTAGATTCTTTGGGCTAAGGGATTTAATAATCTGTACAGTTGTGAGGCATGTTAAATAAACTATGTAAATTTATGTGGACCAGGGTCTAAATTAATTCAGGCCTAAATAAATCAAACTCTAGCTAGACCATGATTTAATTAAAAATTGAAAATATGACTCATGGCACTTAAGTTTACTGATGTTTACTGCCAAAAGAAGCATCATTGCTGTGCCAGAGATAAATGTAGGAAGGGCTGAAACATTCTTCAAGGTGATTGAGAGAGATTTCAAGATGGACTTGAGCATTGTACGAGTTCTTATAACTGCTCAGATGAATGTCTTCAGGACAGTTCCAAAGCAAATAAACTTATAATCTAATCACAACAATCCATAGATGTTGATTTCTATTCTCAGCTATTTCTCCCTCTCACTTTGGTTCTGCATATCTCTCCTTACTGTCTTGCGATCTTGGGTGTGTGTGTGTGTGTAATTTTTTTGTGCAGATGTTTTCAAATGTTATTTTCCTCCTATTTTGATTTTTCATATCTCATCTCTTCTTCCTTCTTTTTCCTGGAATGTGTTCTCTGACTTCCAATGTTAGTGGCAACACCTGTGTCTCGGGTCGTGGTGTAAATTTGCATGCTTATGAGGCTTCCGTCCTGGATGACCTCCCACCAGGAGGTTCTTGTGAGGTTCTTGTGAGGCTGAGACCTCACAAGAACCCATAGGTCACAGTCAGTGATGCCCCAGGCATGAAGTGGATTTAGGGTAAGTGTGGGCTGGACATAAATGTGTCTGATTCCAAGTAGGGACAAATGGTCAGGCTGGTATGTGTGTGTTTATGGAAATATTGGGATGGTATTTGAAACCCAGATTCTCCTGGTAAACTTCAGACATCCAGCCTTTGTGATCATAGATCTTGAACCTGACTTCCAAGCACTGCAGCTGGAGAGGAAGCGGTGTCCCCAGCAGAGATGCTGTTAAGGATTGAGTCATGTAGCCCAACAATAGACATGTTCTTAATCTTAATCCCCATTCCTGTGGGTGTGAACCCAAATTGAAGACGTATTACCAGTTAAGGTATGGGCTCATTTGTGAATAGGATCTCCTAAGGTCCTATATAGGTATGGGCAAACTGAACCAGGGTGGGCCTTAATCCATATTACTACAGGCTGTAGAGAGAAGCCAGAACCAGAGAATGCCATGGAAAGAAGCTAGAAGTCAGCAGAAGCTGGAAGAGCAGACACGAGGGGAGAGATACGGCATATGATGGGAGGTTGATGCAAGGACTGCAGCTAGGCTGGACCAGAATGCCTGCCCTGGAACAAGCATGGCCTGGCTGATGCCTTCACTGGGGATGTCTAGCCTTGGATAGAAGGCTAGACTTTGGAAGGATAGACTTTGGAAGTCCTGGGATATTGTCCATGGAACAATAAATACTTGCTGTTGAAACCAACCCATTGTGCGGTATTTGTCATAGCAACTCTGGTAAACTAAAACAGATGTCCAGTAAGTGAAGTTTGTCTTCCATTCGAGTACTCCCCTCTGGCCTCTACCACAACCCACGGTGACCTACCACTCTCTATGACTCACTCTACCCTGCTGTCCTCCATGTGCAATGTCATTTTGCACTGGATTCTTCTGCAAACTTTTTAAACTTTTTCATCACCTTGCATTTTAAGGAGATTCTTAATTTGGGAACCAGTAATGGCAAAGGAGTAAGTAATTTGGGAGTTTCAGACCACTGGCAGGGTGGCAAAGGGACTTCCTTTAAAGCCCATGGGTCCCCTATTGTCCTCCAGGCCGCACAGAGCCTCCCTGACCCGTCCTCCCCTCCCCAGAGCCAGGCCTTCTGTTCCTCCATGACAAGCTGCCTCTTCTGCACGCACCTTTCCAGCTTCAGGGATGGAGAGGGATTGTCCCAGTGCCCCACCAAGGCTCTCCCACACACTGGCCTTGCTCAGGGATTGGGAGGGAGATGTTGCAAACCCCTGAGTTATTGTCTCTCCCTTCCATCTTTCTAGATGAGTTTGGCCTCTCGTCCAAAATTCTCAAGCAACTTTTGGATGCTTCAGAGAAAAATACAATATTTAGCTTCAAATTAAATGGTCAAGATGGGCTGCCCACTTCCCCTTCAGGGCCCTTGTGATCAACTAGCAAGATGGGAAAAACAAAAATAACTAGCTCCTAAACTCAATGATGAAAGTCAGAACCTAAGCAAATGGATCTCACCTCCTAACTAGCTCTATGGAGGAGAACTGCAGCAGCTGAAGCATACTTCTAGCAATATCTGTTTGCCCCGAGATGCTGAGGGAGGATCATGCATTAGCCTACTGCGCCCCCTAGCAAAACCTGAGGGTACTACAGAGACACGGGGCTGGGAGGTTTGGGGTTTTGTTTCTTTTCCAGAACCAGAAAAGGGGGTTTCCATTTCATTCACAGAGTTCTGGGAAATGGAATTTGTATAAAACCCTTCTTGCTCATGATGGAAAACTTCGGTTCACATCCAATGAGAGAATTTGGCCCAGATTCAACAGTAATCAAAATTATGAAGCCAAGAGTTTCAGTCTCTAAACTTGCTTTTTTTTTTCTAATCATAGTTATAATTATGCAGTTTCTGCGTGATGAAAAACATGATTCCTTTAAGTTGCAGATTTTGAAATTGACCAAGGGCCACCATTTCCCTTGTTTCCCTTTCTATATATGTATTTTTAAATTTTCTCCTCCAGATCACATTTACCACTGCATGTTGTCTAGAAGTCTTGAAGGGGACAGAGGCTCCCAAGGACAGGATTCTACAGACACATTTAGGTGCTGTTAGGTCAAGGACATCCTGACAATTTTATGATGTCCCTTTGCTCCTTTGGGTTCAGAAAAGCAATATATGGCTGCCTCTGATTCCACAAACTCATCCCCGTGGGGAATCACTTGCTCTGGGTGCTGAAACGGCAGCTCATCAGGAAACCCAGGGTCACCCGAAACATAAATGGAGAGAGCCCTGCCCAGAAATCTAGAGCAGCCCTTCCCTTCAGAAATACACAACTCTCTGTGCAATGCAGAGACTCAAATATGCTTGCACACTTCCATGAGAAAGCTACTCTGATATCCGCACTGTGAATGAACAGTCTGCCTTGAAAGGGATCGGGAGAGGACGAGGTGTGAGCACTGGTTCTGGAGCCAGCGTGCTTGTTTCCTTCTTTTTAACCCCAAGTTACCTCTCTTCCCTATGCAATGCAGATCATTGATTAACCTACCCCACAGCCTTTTTGTGAAGGTTAAATGAAATGAGCTATATAAATGGCTTAGAATAAGACCTTTGTCCCATTTATTAAGGACAACGGCGGCATTAATAAATGCTAACGAGTGATTCATCGTCACAGATTTAAAGGAGCAAGTTTCCTTCACCCTGTTAATCAGGCGTGGGTCTCAATCACCTGAAGCAGTCTTGGTTAACTAGTTTCGCAAAAGGTGTCTCATTTTGGCAATCCTCAGTGGCAATTTCTTTGGATACTCCCACACCAGTAGTGGAAACAGGAGCAGGTGCACTATTTTAAAAGACACTTTTTGGGGAAAGCACGCGAAACCATTGCTCTTTCTCTAACAGATGCTCAATAAATGAGGCTGATTAACAATCAGTGTTGCTTCTTTTCACTTGAGGTCTGATCATTCTCCAAACTCCAGCGCCATCTCTGGCTGACCCAGTGAACTTTCCTGAACAGTCCTGTGGGCCATAGGGCTTACTTTCATGTTTCATTTATTAGATTATGAATTTCTTGAGTGTAAGGATCCTGCCTGGCCACTCCCTCCCAAGTAACTAGAAAGTGTTGTGTAATTTTGGATTAGATAGCTAGACAGTTCACAAAGTGGTACCTTTTCTGAATCATATTATTATGATCAAGAGTCAGATATTATCAGTCCATTGAACTGACACTACAGACAAGTGAAAAGTAAGTCTTAACTTTTGGGGCCTCTCTTAAGGGTCAGCTTCTGTATATTGCCACTGACTCTTGTCCATTACTATCTGCAATCAATGACTTATAATACAAATCAGATTACAACACATCCTTTTGAACAGCCCATTCCTTCAGAAGTGACAAAAAATGATGTCTTTTCCCGCAAGGTGAGTGCCTGAAGAATTTACCAGAAAGTATTTGACACAGTGAGTAATGACAATGAAACAGCACTTTGTCTTTGGAAGTCCTGGGATATGCATCAATATACAAGACTTTTAAAGCTGAAGCCAAAGTGCAACGCTTTCTGACCAAGAAAAAGCATTTCATTGACCAAGATAAATGAGGTTGTACTCTGGCTTGACAAGTTTCCTGTGTCTAGTATATAAGCTTCATATGGCTTTTTTTATTTAACCCTGATTAAACTGCAAAAGATTATGAATATTAATTTAACCCAAGAGCAGAAGAGTCCACAATCTAAAGATTTAATGAGGTTACTAAATGATGCCTCTCTTCATATATTTTTATGATCAGCCTTCAGTCCTATTTGCATAACCACATACTCTGATCTGAATTGAATCAGTAACTCTCGTTCTGAAAAAATTCTTGCACCTTCTTTATAGATGAGAAGACATAGATAAATGTGCTAAGGAGAAAGGATTTTTTTTTCACTGCTATTTTATATAGAATTTGCTTCCAAGTCTGGATGCAAAGTTTTGTACTAGCTATTCCCAGAAATACAATCTTCAAAGGTTGATATCGACGTACTTGTGCAGTAGCAATAGCAATACCTGAGACCACCCAGCTTCCGACTCAGGGAATAGTTCTTTGTAAGAGAAAACTCTGTTCATGGCCATTTGACCACAGAGTCTCCTGCCAAATGTTATCAGGTAGTGATGTATCGTAGTATAAAAACAACTTCTGGTCTCTTCCCCCATTCTGAACCATGTCTGCTCCTGATTTGCCACAATGATCTGACCTATGTACTGCTATACAGATGATCTTTTTGGTTATAAAATGTGGTCAAGTGTATATGCACAAACATTTGAAGATTTGTGGCTTTAGGGATTCAGTACAATTTCAATAAAACTCCTACAGGGTTTTGGGGAAACTTGGCAAACTGATTCTAAAATGTGTATGGAAGAAAGCCATCAAGAAGAGACAAGACACTCAGAAAGAAGAACCATTTGGGGGAAATTGTCTTCCAGATATTAAAATTGTTCTAGACAACAGCAAGTTAGACAATGCGGTATTCGTGGAAAGACCTATAAATAGAGTAGTACAGCAGAATCTAGAATCCAAAAACAGACTTAGCATAGATGGAGATTTAACTGGTTTATTCTAGAGCTGGCATTGCAGATTCCAGGGGAAAATATGAATTTTCAGTATACGGATATGGGGAAAACTGATTAACCCTATGTTTAAAAAAATGAAACCAGACCTCTCACATCACACATAAAAGCCAATTTCTGGTATATTGCTGACACATATAAAAGCAAACATAAATATTATTAAAGACAATATAGGAGAATATTCTTATGACTTCATGGTTATAAGGATTTCTTTAAAAATCCATGCTATAAATGAAAAGACTTTTTCAATGGGATCAATTACATTAAAATTAGGTGTTTGCATTCCTTTAAAAATACCACAGTCAAAGAAAAAAGTTAACTTTGAAACTGGGAGAAGATATTTGCAACACAAAGGAGTAATTTCCAGGACAAAGAACTCATATAAATCAATAAGAAAAAGACAAACAATCCCACTGCTAAACAAACAAAAGTATTATCTTTGTAATTCACACAAGAAGAGAAGGGAGTGGACACAAATATGTGAAAAAATGCTCAATATTATTAGAAATTGGGGAAAAATACATTACAAACACAATGAACAGATATCATTTCATACCAACCATGTAGACAAAAGTAAAAATCCCAACAATACCCAGGGATATTGAGGAGCATAGCAATAGCTACACCATTTCAGAAAATGATTTGGCGTCATCTAGTAAGTTTGTGAAGTAAATGAACTCTCTGACCCAACAATTCTACCCCTAGGTATTATTCCCTAGAGAAAGTCTTGCACTGTGGGCAAGGAGGCATGTAAAGAAGAATATTTGCAGCAACAGTGTTTGTTTGTAATAGAAAACAGAACAAAAGAATACAAAAACCTGAAAACAGGCCAAATATTAATAATGGCTATTAATGGGTAAATAATTGTGGTGTGTGCATACCATGGAATACTATACAGCAGTGAAAACAAATCCACCAAAAGGCTACACATATAATGAATGAAATACAGAAAGAAAACTAGTGAAAAAAGCAAGCAGTAGAAGAACATATGCACAGTGATTCCACTTGTATAACATTCAAGAACATGCAAAACAAAAAGCAATTTATGTGGTTTTCACTCACTATTTTGGCAAAAATTTGTCACATACTCCCAATGCACCAGGTACCATGTGACATACCTAAGCCCCCTGCAGTTTACAACGTCTCCTGTGGTCATCCCTGACTCCTCAGACTACATTAATCTGTCTGCAGCTATTTACGTTCAGGCAGGAACAAAAGCATTGCATTCACTACATAAGAAAAGTCCATGGCTAAAAAAACGAATAAAAAAAAAAAAAAGAAAACGCAAAACTATATATTTTGAGGGGGATATAAATAGATGAGGTAACTCCATAAATAAAAGCAAAGAAATGATGAACAGAAAAATCCAGGAGAGCAGTTCTCTCTCTGATAGGGGAAGGAGAGGAAAGGACCTGGGGTGGGTGGACGCTAGAAGGCTTCCAAAGTGAAGGGCTATGCTGTTTTAAAGTGAGGGTGAATAATGAATGTCTGCAGACTCCCCACATTTTTATGGCTGTTTATTTTTCTCCTCCCATTTTCAGTTGCCCAGAGGTAACTAGTTTCAAATCTTTTGATGTATTCTTTGCCTATTGTTTCAGTTTGCTAAAGCTGCTGGAATGCAATGTACCGGAAGTGGGCTGGCTTTTAACAATGTGGATTTATTAGCTTTTAAGTTTACAGTTCTGAGGCCATGAAAATGTCCAAATCAAGGTATCAACAGGACACAGCATGATGCCTTCTTCCTGAAGAAAGGTTGCTGGCAATCCAGGAACCCTCTGTCACATGACAAGGCGCATGGCGGCATCTGCTGGTCTTCTCTCCCACGTGTCGTTGCTTTCAGCCTCTGGCCGCTCTGTCTGTGGCTTTATTTCCCAGCTTTTGTGTTCTCTTCTCTCCCCTTCTCTCCCTCTGAATTGTATCCTCCTGTAGAGGACTCCAGCAAAAGGATTAAGATTCACCTGGGGCATGCTTCGGTTGAAAGCCCCACCTATGGTAAGTCTACACCCACAGGAATGGATTAGCTTTATGAACATGCTCTTTTCTGGGGCTCATAAAGCCTCCAAACCATCACAACTGTCACTGAATAAAATGCTTACATTGCTACTTTTCATTATTCCATTTTAAGCACTCTCTATCAACTCTCCTCTGTGAGACTGAGAGTATTGTTCTCATTTATACATGCGCACATGTTTATTTTTAAATAATTTTAGATTCACATAGAAATTCCAAAAATAACACAGTAAGTCCCTGTGTACCTTTTACCTGACTTCTACCAATGACAATAAACCATGCATATGATATGAATATAAATGTAGTTCAATTATCAAAACTAGGAAGTTGACATTGGTAAGATACTATTAAGTAAATTAGAGCCATTACTCAGATTTCACTAGTATTTACATGCACTCTTCATATATGTCTGTGTGTGTGTTCATGCACATAGTTCTACGGAATTTTGTCGCATGTTTAGGTATGTGTAATTAGCACCACAATTAGGATACAGATGGTTCCATCACTGCAAAGAAACTACTTTCCTATCCCTTCACTGTCACACCCTCTTCCCAACCTTAACCCTTGGCAACTACTTGTTTTTATCACCATAGTTTTGTTAACCTATATATATATTTAAATGTTCTTTCATACCTATTTAATATGAAAAATGCAAAAAAAGTACTCAATTTCAGAAGGAAATAAATGTTTAGTACACATGTTGGGGTTGAATCATGCCTCCCCCCCCCGCAACACATACAAAAATGTGTTCATATCTCAATCCTTATTTCTGTGGGCGTGAAAACATTTGTGGATGAAACCTTTGAAGTAATAGTACTAGTTAAAGTCGGAACTCATTTGTGAATAGGCTCTTTGCAAGCCCTATTTAAATGAAGCCAAATTGAACTGGGTGGGCCTAAAAGCATATGACTGGAGTCCTTTTACAAGCAAAGGAAATACGGATAAAGCCAGAAGTCAGAGCAAACCAGAGGAGAAGACATGAAGAGAGAGATAAGTCTCCATGTGATGGAGGATTGCTGGGATGCTGTAAACTGTGGGAGAGAGCAGCCCTGCCAATAGCTTGATGTTGGACTTCTAACCCCCAAAATGGTGACAATGAATTCCTGTTGCCAACCCATTGTGTGCCATTTATCACAGCAGTCCTGGCAAACCGAGACAACACGTAAAGGGATCACCGTTATTTATCATTGGCCCTGTGGTGAAATCTCCCAAGGTCTGTTAAATGACAGGGCACCTCATTCTCACCCTGATTCACCCCCATCACCCCCACCTGAGGGACCAAGGGTGTAGAAGTGTGCATATTTTCTCCTCTCTAGAGAGTCACCTTAGAAGTAGAAGACAGCCATGCTTTTCCCTCATTTTACCTCATCTTCTGGAATTGGAGATAAACACGGGTTTCAGACAGTTAGAGAGTCAAGTTAGGCCAGCATGTGGAAAACTCACCGAACAATTTAGACCAGAGTCAAAAAATTACAGAAGTGCTCAGTGCTTTGAACCTGACTGACAGAACCCAACACATGAGCCGTGCTTTGCAGTTTCACCATCTCTCCCACAGGCTGGTGGGCTGGTATTGCCTGGCTGCTCCAGGCCTAGCCAGTTTAGGTTGAAACCATATGCTCTGGCCCACCAGAACCCCCATCCAGTTGCCTGCCTCGCCTGGAAACAGCCCCATCTGTTCTTTAAGGAGCCCCCTTTTCCTCTAGTCAGAGTCTCAGGGATTAAGCCTTCTGCTGTTCTTAGCCTTTTCTTTCAAAAACTGACCTACAAAACTATTTCCCTTTTGGGATCTTGTGATTCTCCTCAATGTTTACTATAGCTTCAAACCGAAACAACCATCTTGGGTTTTTTTCCTGGTTCTTTTTCTAGTTGAGGTGTGTTTTGTTTTGTTTCCATTTTGCAGTGCTCAACCAGGCATGTATAGGCAGACCCTATTTTTACCACAATCAGTTAGTTCCTGGAAGCATCTTCATAAAGGGGATCACATTACTTCTACGAACAATGCCATAATTGGGGGTTGCCCTCTTGAAGAAAACTCAACTAAAATAAAATATGTTTATTAAAGTATATGCCTTAGGATGTTATCATGTAAATTGAAGGGAAAAAAAGGGGGTTTTTATGGACAAATAAATCTGGAAGACACTGGATTTAAACAGTTAGTAATACCCAAACCTCCCCTACCCCTGCAAGAATGCTCAGATTGTTTTTATGCGACCATAAGCCTTTATTCCACCAGAGATGAGTTGCTGTGGGCAGGTATCTTAGGATATACAAAGATTAAAAAAAAAAGTTAACAGAGCTGAAGGCACTATTCTCCAGCTTCTGTCAAATGAGCACAAGTATGTTCGAAGTGCTGAATATGCTTGTCCAGATCTGCCACCCACCTTACCATCTGTCCCTGATGTCCATGCACACTCCCTGCACAAGCCTTGATCCTGAGACCACTTCCCAGTCAAAATCCTGCTTCTTCATCTCCATCTCAGAGTCTGCTTTCCAGACAACGCAACCTGTGACAAAAGACAAATAGCTCTGTAACTCTCATGAGAAAGATCAGCCCCTCCTCCTCCCATTTTCGTTGTCCAGAGGTGACTAGTTTCAAATCTTTTGATGTATTCCTTGCCTATTGTTTCAGTTTGCTAAAGCTGCCAGAATGCAATGTACCAGAAATGGGCTGGCTTTTAACAATGTGAATTTATTAGCTTATAAGTTTACAGTTCTGAGGCCATGAAAATGTCCAAACCAAGGTATCAACAGGACACAGCATGATGCCTTCTTCCTGAAGAAAGGTTGCTGGCAATCCAGGAACCCTGTCACATGACAAGGCACATAGTGGCATCTGCTGGTCCTTCTCTCCTGGGTGTTGTTGCTTACAGCCTCTGGCTGCTCTATCTGTGGATTTATTTCTGAGCTTCTGCTTGTGTTCTCCTCACTCACCTTCTCTCCCTCTGAATTGTATCCTCCTATAGAGGACTCGAGCAAAAGGATTAAGACCCATCTGGGGCATGCTTCAGCTGAAATAACTTAATCCACAGGCACCATCTATGGTAGGTCTACACCCACAGGAATGGATTAGCTTTAAGAACATGTTCTTTTCTGGGGTTCATAAAACCTCCAAACCATCACATCTGTCACTGAATAGAATGCTTACATTGATATTTTTCATTATTCCATTTTAAGCACTATCTATCAACCTTCCTCTGTGGAGACTGAGAATATTTTTCTCATTTACACACACACACACACACTGTGTACTTTCCATCCACCCATCTTCCAAGTAGAGTTAGAATCTTTACTCAGTAAATATATTATTATGAATATATATATCAATGTAAAGCCAACAATATTATAAGATTGCTTTTTTCCCTCGCATTTTCTCCCCAAAATTAATATTTGCTTTTGTATTTGCTTGGTTTTCCATGTATTTATCACTAATTTATTCCGAAAGCTTCCCCCTATAAATCTCTTCTTGGTATATCCACACAAATTAAATGCTCCATTAAATTTCATCTTCTTGAAGATGTCTCTTCCAGAGCCTTCTAGTCTGTAATTATCGGGATGGCTTGATTTCTAGGATTGCATCCTATTTTCTTGAGTTCTCCCTTTATCATCATTCTGGGAATTCCCTTGCCTTGTGTGGCTGTTTGAAAGTATTATGTACCCTAGAAAAGCCATGTTTTAATCCTGGTCTAATCTGGTGGGAGCAACCATTTCTTTTAATCCTGATTCAACATTGTAAGTAGAAGCTTTGATTAGATTATCTCCAGGGAGACGTGACTCACTCAATTGTGTGTGTGACTTTTGATTAGGTGGAGATGTGACGCCACCCATTCCAGGTGTGTCTTGATTAGTTGACTGGAATCCTTTAAAAGAGGAAATATTTTGGAGAGAGTCAGAAATGACAGAGTCAACAGAATCTTCATAGCAGAGCACATAGAAACAACAGAAGCCTCAGAGCAGACAGAGAGAGCAGAGACACAGATGCTTGGATATGCTTGGAGCCCAGCAGACATTGCTGTGTGCTTTCCCATAAGACGTTAAGCAAGCCAGAACCCAGAGGGAGCCAAGGGAACCCAAGAGATGAAAGCCAGCCCCAGAGAAATAAAGTGAGGAGCCCCCAGAGATTGAAAGCAATGGAGCCCAGGAGCAAGGGACCCACAGATGCCAGCCAGGTGACATCCCAGCTAACAGAGGGTGTTCCAAACCCACTGCCCTTTCTTGAATTAAGGCATCTTTTCCTGGAAGCCTTAGTGTGGAGATTTTTATAGGCTTAGAACTGAAAAGTTGTAACTTATTAAATTCCCCTTTTTAAAAGCCATTCCCGTTCTGGTATATTGCATTTCAGCAGCTTGCAAACTAGAACACCTTGGATCTCTTCTTTTTTCCTTTCTGGGTTTACTCCCTTGTTTTAGTGGAGCACACCCTTCAGCAGTCTCCTTAGAAAGGGTGGGCGGGAGGTAAAATTTTTGAGATCTTGCTTGTCTAAGAAATGGCTTCTTTTACCTTTGCACTTGGTTGACTTGGGCAGGAGGTGGAGCTAATGCCTCCAACCTTCTCTAAGTAAATGTCATTGATATATTCTCTTTTCCCTTTTATTATTTCTCTATATAGTCCGGTATCTATAGTAGGAGTACCCCTGGATAGAGACTTTGATTGAAAGGTTAAACCTGTCTTCAGGATTTAGAAATTTTTTACATGTAATATTTAAATGATGTGGGGAAGGGGGCTAATACTTTGAAAGCCAAGTTTACTTTCTCTTAATGGTTTAACATCTGGTTTCAGATATTTTCATTCCTCAAAAAAGAATATACCTCATAATTATAGAGATTAATGAAGAATTTAAAATTCTGTCCTGAAATAAAGAGGTCTCGGCATCCTATAAAAAGAGCATGAAAGACCAAAGAAATGTCCAAGTAAAAGTTTTTGTATCAGAAGAAACACACAGAGGAATCATTGTATCAGATACTGCAGCATTTTACTTATTTATATACATATGCTCATACATATATATGTATATGTTCAAGTAACTAATGCAACCACATTGTACACAAATCAAACAGTTCTTAAACCTTAAAATGAAAGGTCTTTTTTCCCACCCAGTTTCTCAGCTCACAGAAAACTATTACTTGTTTGTTGTGCATCCTTCCAGAGATATTTAATGCACCCATAACCAAATATTAGGAAACAGATGGGTAACTTCAGGGAAGTTTAACAAGTAAATTCTTCAGTAAGGTGTGGGCAGGATAAAGGAAACGCTAACTAGCATCTTTGGGCTAGCAGCAACAGGACGTCTTTACCAAGCCTTTAGAGCCAAGGGGATCGAGTGAAGTTTCTAGAACCTAGAGAGCGGTTGAAAAGGGCTGCTCAGCAGGAACAATGGTGTTTGGTGCAGGACCTCTGCCACTCTAATTCAGGGCCAAGAGGGAGGGAAACAGGGATAAGTGCCCCAATCTTCCACTCTTCCAGTCTCCAACCAGTGTCCCCCATTAACTAGAGTCAACCAGAAGCCAAAGAGCCAGGAAGCCCCTTCATGAAGGGTTTCAGTTTGCTAAAGCTACCGGAATGCAAAACACCAGAATTGACTTGACTTTGAACAATGGGGATGCTTTGGTTTGTCAAAGCTGCTGGAATGTAATATACCAGAAATGGGTTGGCTTTTACAATGGGGATTTCTGAGTTTAGAAATGACAGTTCTAAGGCCATGAAAATGTCATTGGGACGATCCTTCTCTGAAGAAAGGTCACTGGTATCTGGGGTTCATCTGTCAGACAGCAAGGCATGTAGCCGATGTCTACTGGTCCTTTGCTCCCGGGTTTCATTGCTTTCAGCTCCTGGTTCCCGTGGCCTCCTCTCTGAGCTTCTGTAGGTCTTCTCTAAGCATCTCTGGAAATTTTCTCTCTCTGCTCACTCAGCTTTTTCTGTCTTTTATCCTCTCATAAAGGATTCTAGTAAAAGGATTAAGACCCACCTTGAATGGGGTGGGGCACATCTCAGTTGAAACAAACTCACCAAAAGGTCCCACCCACAACTAGTCTGTACCCACAGGAATGGATTGAAAGAACATAGCCTTTTCTGGGGTACAAAACAGCTTCAAACCAGCACATATATAAATCATTTGCTTATAGCACACAGAGCTCAGTTTAGATACTTTTTTTTTCCTTTTATACACAGGAACATGTTATGTGCGGCATTTTATACCTTTTATACACAGGAACATTTTTGCTTTACTCATGTTTCATATCTTGGAAATTTCATCATAAGAGCACCTATTTTCTTTGTTCTTTTTTTCTAATGTATACTATGCCATTTTTCAGCTACCAGTTCACTACTTATAAACATGTAAGGTGTATCCCCAGTCTTTGCTATTACCAACAATTTTATGGTGAATAATCCTGAGTATATATTGTTTTGCAACTATGCAAGAATGATAAATTCTCCAAATATAATTTAATTGTTGGGGAAATGAGCATGAACAAATTGTCAACATGCCTCCCATAGGGTTTTTCCAATTTATACTCCTAACCAACACATATAAGATGGCCTGTGTCCCCACAACCTTGCTAACACAAAATGCTATTAAACTTTTGGATCTTTATCACTCAGATCAGTGGACCATGGTATCTTATGATGTCATTGCATTTTAAATAGTATAAACATGAACTTAACACACAAAGAAGCAAAAGCAAGAGATTTTGTAATATTTATCTGTGAAAATGGAATGGTAATAAGTCCAAATCATCTGAGATTTTGTGAGGATTATTATGTGTAAAGCATTCAGCATAATGTTTGACATATGGTATACATTCCATAATTGTTTGCTACTTGGATTTTTCAAGCTCAGACATATGAAAAAGTGGTGGATTTGACCTTCAAAAGGAGATAACATGTAGAAACAAACATTGCTTTAATAGGAAAATTTAGTAGAAAAATGTCTGTTTATTAAGAGCTTTAGTAAAACAGTATATTTTTCTAGATATTTCACATAAAACATGCAAAGAGCATTGTTTGCAGACTCTGTGTGTGTGTGCAAAAGAACATGCAATAAAAATGTAGGCAGTACTCCAACTGTGTGTCAACCCATTTTGGAGCCTTAGCTCCTTTTTAGGAGTTCAAAATATTTCAGGTTTTGAGCCATCAGCAGGTGGCCTCATACCTCCCTTAGAACCAGCAAGAACCCAATCATTAATATAGCACCATCTCTTCTCCTGACAATCAGAGATGTGTGGGAGTCCTCCTCACAGGTCTGAGGGCAGAGGTGAGTGAAGGCTATTTCAGCCATACTCTCAGGGAGTAGAATCCTAACTTACGTATGGGAAATGGGTAATTTATCTGGCCTTCTTCAGCCATGGTCACCAGCATGGCAGGAAGTGGGAGCTGATGGGAGTGTCCTTTGTCTGAGTTTACACTTTTTAAGGGATTTGGGCCCAGTTTCCTATCTCCCTACCTCATTTTCACTGAAAATTTGGCCTGCTTTCTAATATTCCCACTGCAAAGGAACATTTTCCACTTAAGGCAGCACTTTCCTAGGAGAATCAGAAAGGGTGTTTATGTTGGAACACAACTGGCTGTAACTCACTGAAGCTGAGACGTTAACATGAACTTTGCTGGATCTGAGTGAAGACACTTTTCTGACCCATGAATAGCAGTACTAGTTTCACCCAAATTTGCACAGCAGAGGGAAAGTGGGGAAATTGTAATTCTCCTACAGAACGACCCATGAACTCATTCTGTCCTATATTAAGTGCAGGTTTCCAGTACTTGCCTAGCATAATCACCATGAGCCACCTTTCCCCCTCAGAGAACTGCTAAGGAAATTTCTACTTTGGATTTGTTCCTTGTCTGGCAAATTGATAGACACAGTTTTGTGATTTTTGAGCTCTGGTATCTTTGTTAATTGTTGACCCCATGTCACCATTCTGACATCTGCTGCCCTGACATTTCCCCATCCTCTGCCATACTTTTTCTCTAGATTATGAATAGCAACTTTCCCTGGTTCCATGTTCCCTAGTTCATTTTATGAATTCCACATAAGATTTAGTTCCAACATGGTTCTTCTAGGGAAAAAAATAATAATTTAACAAACACAGACCCCAATAACTTGAAAATTATCCATTTCATAGATGAAGAAACTGAGGCCTGGAAATATTGAAATGTGCTTAGTGGCAAGGCTGGTTTTAAACCCTGTGTGGTTTCCACTACTGAGTCCCAGAAATTGAAGAAACACTATTTAATCTTATCATGGTATGGTGTGAAGTGGCTTGAGGACAGCACAAAATGGACAGTTGCTGAACCTGAAAACAGCCTTGTGGAGTTCTCCACCTGACGGATATCTGAGTTCTGAAGAGGCTACAGCTGGTTCTAGGAAGCAGGTATGGACTCCCATTGCCTTCTGGGAAAACATGGGACTCTATCTCTTTGGGAAAGTGCTTCAGTGATGCTGAAGACACCAGTCAAACTGGACCCAAGTCTGCTATAGATAGGCTTAGATGAGACGCCCACATTTGATTGCATCTGCTCTCTTCTTTCTTCCCGATTAACATGTCTCTTGCCTCTGTCTCTGCAGAAGAAGAGATCTGCTTGCTCAATGCTTCAGGCACAAGGCCACAAGGCTGGTCTTGCTCAGGAAGCACATCTTAGCTTCTTGGGCAGCATCTCCAGGCTTGCCCTCCTCGGCTCTCTTGCCCCATTAGAACTGTAAAGCTCTATGCTTCAGTTGTGCCCAGTGATCTCCAGAAGACATCCTGAGAAAACATGCAAAAACATGATTCTAAACCTTATTTCTACTCTAAGGCACCCAAGGGACAGGACACATACCTACAAATGGCAGTGTCTTACTGAAGTGAGAAGTCTTGGGGAACAGGAATCCTGAAGAGATACTGCATGTAAATTAAAAGCCACCTGGCATATTCTTCTCTCTGCTCCCCACCTCCTCCCCTACCCCCAGTCTCTTTCATGATATATAGGAAATGAACACAAGCAGGGAAGTGGGGAAATTGTAAGATATTGTGGCAGGAAAGGATCTCAGAACCTAGCCAATTCAGTGTTTCCCAAAGGACAGTTCATAAACCACCAATGGTGTTCAGGATAGCTGTAGGTGAGAAGATAGGGATTAATGTTTTAAATTTTTTCAGTTGGGAAACAAAACTTACAGAGAAGTTGCAAGTACAGGACAAAGAACATTTTTTTTCCCTGAACCATCTGAGAGTAAGTTGTCAATCTGAAGCCTCATCACCATGAAATATCAGTGTATTTCCTACAAACAAGGACATTCTCCTACATAGCCAAATACCACTATCAAAGCTCGGACATTAACACTGATGTTTCCTCAGGCTCCATTCAAGTTTAGCCAACTGTCTTAATAATATCATTTATTGTGATAAAACTCATTCCAGAATCACATGTTGCATTTACTTGTCACACCGTTTTAATCTCTTTTCTATCTGGAACAGGTTCTCGGTCTTTGTTGACTTTTGTGGCCTTGACACTTTGGAAGATTATAAGCCAGTTATTTTGTAGCATAACCTTCAGTTTGGGTTTGTCTTAGGTTTCCTTATAATTAAATTCAGATTTTGCATTTCTGGCAGAGAAATCACTGAAGCAAAACTGTTGTCTTATTAAATCCTATCAATGAAATACGCACATGATTTCCGTTCATCCCATTACTGATGTCTGCCAGTTTCTTCCACTGTAAATTATGCTTTCATCATTTGTAATTAATAAGTATTTTTGAGAGTTACTTTGGAACTAAGTAAAACACCATTCCTTATCAAGTTTTTATTTATTCATTCATTTATTTACACCTGTATGGGCTCAAAGTTTTCTATTTTATTTATTCTAAATAATAGTATTCTATTCTATCTATTTTAATCTGATAGATTAAAATTGTCATTATTTATTTTGTTTTTCAGATTATCTCTGATTTGGCCAGTGGTAGCCTATTCAGGTCAATGTCCCCATCAGTTTTTAAAGTTTTCTATTTTATTTATTCTAAATAATAGTATTCTATTCTATCTATTTTAATCTGATAGATTAAAATTGTCATTATTTATTTTGTTTTTCAGATTATCTCTGATTTGGCCAGTGGTAGCCTATTCAGGTCAATGTCCCCATCAGTTTTTAAAGTTTTTCCTAACTTTCTGGCACAACCAGATGTCCCAGGTTAATCTTGTACTGTCCCTCACCCATCATAGACTTAATCATTTCTTCAAAGTGCCCTGGTTCCATTTAGTGGAAAAAGGCATTTAGGAGTCAAGATCTATGTCCTAGGTATGTTCATTGTTATTGGGGTGTCTCTGCCCTTGGGCTCTCTCAGTGGCCAGAGCAAGGGAATATCTTTCTATAGGTATATTGAAGGTCTATTTATACATTTTTGAAAGCCGTGAGTACACTCCAATACATTCAATTCCAGTCAAACACCATAGGTTTCATCCTAGTCTTCTCTTTTTCCATATATTTGCAATTTCCTTTCATCATCTTTAATTTCCTTCTGTGATCAGTGTCCCAATAGGTAACCAGTCTCCCATCTCTAGCACTACCTCCTCCCTGACACAGATGTCCTACCTGCTCTGCTGAGGCTCTGACACCACTGCCATGGCTCCTTCCACTCTTCCTTGCATGAATGCCCTCCCCACACTGCTTGGGCTCTGGCCTCTCACACCCCATTCCTCCTGGGCAGGCTTCTTACCCCCATCAAACTCTGACTCTTCTCACAAAGGCTCTGCTTAGAAAAGACACTTGCCACAGTCTGCTTGGGCTCTGATCCCGAGCAAGAATACTTTCCTTCCTATGCACAAGCTTTTGCAACCCACATTGGTCCACTCTCCATGTGGATACCCTCCTCACCCCATTCTGGCTATGAATTTCCTGCCATAACCCTCCCCCCCCAACACACACACACACACACACACACACACACACACAGACACCTTCCTCACCTTTGAACTCTGACATCCCACTCTGAGCGCTATCCTCAACCACGGACACTATTTTGTTTTGTCCTACCCTATGGCTTTAGGACTAAATTACCTGGAATAGAAGAGAAAGAGAAAGAATAGAGGACATTTTATGGTTATGGATTTATGTTAATGTGTATTAAAACATAATATTACATCAAACCAATATTTCATAGATATCATTGCTAAAGTATGTCAGTTATTTTCTATTTTTTACTTTTTTGGGTGCATGGTCTGGAAATCAAATCTGGGTCGCCTTCATGGAAAAAGTATATGTTATTTTAATTAATTAAAATATTAAGAAATAATAAATATATGGGAAAAGTTGTATCACCAAGAAGTTAAGATTAAGTGATGATTATGATTATTGAATCATTATGTAGATATTCCTTTTTTACTTTCTGGTATATTAGAGCAGACAGAGAGAAATACCTGAAATCTTCGACTGGGGATCCAGCTGCCTTGATGTCTGAAAATGATAGTATAGCCTTCACCTTGTGCCCTTGTGATCGCAAAAATCTTGTGACTGACCTTTCCTTGTACCCATTTTATCCATTTTTTTACGATCACTAAGGACAGCCCCTAATGTTTACTAATAAGGGGACTTGTGTCAGCCCAGAACTAACCCGCCCCAATTCCAAAGTTATCTTGATAATCAAACTGGATTTAACTGAAGTGGGCCTGCTTGGCATGCACAGTAGCTTAGACTTTAACCTATAAGTGACCTACAATTCATTATAATAGTAAAAATCACATTCATCATCATAATAAGGCCACCATTTTCTTACATACATTCTGTGACTTAGCATGTAAAGAATCTGCACATGCTCAATAATTAGATCACTTGTAATAACATCATCTGGGGCCCTTATGCTCATTATCCTAAAGTCTGCCCATCTTTTAATACTATGAAATAATCAGAATGACTGCAGTTTGGGAGACAGATTTTTGGGCCAATAGGGCATCTGAGCTCCTGCTTTGTGCTTAGCAATAAACTTTGCTCAATATCAATTGGTGAAGCTGGCACAATGATGACTGAATTTGGCAAATTCTAGTACTTCCAGTACCCTTTAAATGAGTAGAACTTTTGTGTATGCGTTATATTTATATTTTCTTCCACTTATTCTGCATAACATCTTAAACGGGCAGACAGAAAATATTTGATTATTTTATGAATAAGGATATTAGATGTTTTCTTGATTCCAGGAGGTGCTACAGCACAGTAATAAAAAACATGGGCTTTGAGGGATAGAAAGATCACAGGTGATGGTGGAGTTATACAGTGGAGATAGGATTTAACAGATGAATGTGAATGTTGAATCATTAAATTGATATCTCTTTTAGTCTCCAGCATCTTAGAGCAGCTAGAAGTAAAAACCTAAAATTGTGGAATTGTAACTCATGTCAAACTCTGAAAAATGTTCTACAACTAATTGTGGTGCTGTGCTTTGAAATTTATAGCTTTTTTCCATATAAGTTACTTTCACAAAAAAAGAAAAAAAAGTTGATTGTGATTATAAAAATATATATTTATGCCTTCTAGCCTCCTATGTTCTAGAGCAGCTAGAAGGAAAAATCTGAGAAGATCTTATGGTAGCCCCTGACAAACTCTGAGATCTGTTCTGTACTACTTGTTGAAGAGTGCTTTAAAAACTATTGCTTTTTTATTTCTTTGCTTTGTATATAGTTATATTATATAACAAAAAAAGTTAAAAAAAAAAAAACAAACAAGCATGGGCTTTGGAGTCAGATAAACTTATTGTTATCCAAGCTCTGCTATGTGGAGTATAAGCTCTCTCACTTCATAGAATTGTGGTATTTAAAGACAACACATGACCCTAGCACTGTGCTCAGACTGAGTCCTCAATAAATAGGGAACTACTGTTTCATTACAATTTGAGGGGTTGCATGAAACCCTATCTGCCTCAACAACACTCAATATCTCCACCCACCACCTCCTATAAAAGGCAAAAGCTCAACTCCTTTTGTCTGGTCCAGAGCATAAAAACATAACATTCTTACCATTAAAAATGCTTTGTATTTTTGCATTAGGAAATTGTGTCCCCAGAATCATCCGTTGGGATGAAGATATTTCCAAGACAGTCAACCTATTAGACCATTATCAGTCATTAACATCACAGTACAACTGGTATATCAAGTACTTAACTTTAGGCTTTGGAAAACAATTTGGAAGGCTTTACGGGAAGAAGAATAAGACACGCATAGCAAAAGGTGTGGTGTTAGAGTGGCCAGGCTAGGAAGAGAGATTCAGAAAACAATCCTAGAAAGGCATATTTCTTTATAATAAGGACTAATTTCAACTTCTTCATAATTTCTGAGAAGCTATTCAGTAATGTTTAATTTCAGAGAAAAACAAGAAAGTAGTAGCACATGGCTGTGAAAATTTGCAGTAATGGTGATTTTTTAAACTAGTAAGCAAGCCACCAATGCTTAGGGCTATTTATCACCTGCCCCCCTACACACACACAAACACACACAAGTGCGCACACACACACACACCTTATTTTCATTTAGCCAATTGGGAAATGCTGATAACATTGAAGGGCTTGGAATTTAAACACTTGAAACTTGGCAGAGAGGCAATGACAGAATAGTAAAGCTGTTCAGAGTTTGATGGCTGGGTATTGAGACCACTATGAAAATGGATCTTAATATATAAATAGAAAAGAAGGTTGATTTGCAGGAAAATTTAAAGTTTAAAGGACATTTGAACGAAGATATCTGGAAAACATATTCGAAGATTTAGAGGTAGGTTATTCCCTAGCAACTTACTCAAAAGCAATAACAGGAAGAATTTAACAAATTGGCAGCCAAGCAGACTGTGGAAACCACTTGTTTTGAATTTATTTAAAATAAATAGATCCAAACTGTTTCAATTAAAATGAGCAGCCAAGTGATATGTTCTGTGCCAAGTTTTCGTAGGTTAGTGCCTCTGTGGTTTGGATATTCTGATACCCGTAGAAGATGATTTGTCATGGTCATTTGAAACAGTTGTAAATTGAATCTTACCAAAAAACAACTGAATTTTTTCTTTAATAGCAATTGTGTTAGTCAGGGTTCCTGAGAGAAACAGAACCAACAGGAGATATCTGTAAACATGAAATTTATAAAAGTTGTCTCGCGCAACTATGGGAACACAAGAATCCAAAATCTGTAGAAAGGCTGCGAAGATGGTAACTCTGATGAGGGATCTTGACAAACTCCACAGCAGAGGCTGGCTGGCTGAAGAAGCAGTGAAAATTCTCCTTTCTCTCTTAAATGTCATCAGCTAATTGAATTTGGATTATCTCATTTGCAGGAAACACTCCCTTAGTTGATCATAGACATAATCAGCCACAGATGCAATCAACTGACTGATGACTTAATAACTCATCCTTCGGGTTTATCAACCAGCCACAAAATATCTTTGCAGTGATGGTCAGTGCTAGCCTGACCAGCTAACTGGGCACCATCACCAGGCCAAGTTGACACCAGAACCTATCACAGCAATTTATTCATTAAGCTGATTTAATACGTAATATTGATTCTGATAATGATATTAGGTTTTTTGAAAAGAATCCTTATCATTTAGAGATGCATACTGAAATATTTATGGATGAAATAATTACATGTCTAGGATTTGCTTCAAAATCACCCAGTAGAATGGAGGAAAGTACATAGACATAGCAACGAAGGTTGGCCACAAGTAGATAGCTGTTTAAGCTGGGTGATTACTACATGGGGATCCTTATACTGTTTTTCTTTACTTCTGTAGATGTTTGAAATTTCCCATAATATATATATTTTAAATAAGGTTAGATCCCAGAGATAAGAGTCGGAGAGTTTTGCGGTGGTGGCAATTGTGTTTCTTGTGGTTCTAGTTTGAGATGATGGAATAAAATTCATCCTCCTGGTGAATGGCATAATTAAATCCCTTGAGAAGATAAATAAGTAAACACTTGGACACAAGCTAATGGATATTCAACCTACATATCAGAGAGAATCATGGGGCAAGGCACCTCCCATCAGCCTCAGATAAAATAAGTATAAACTGCCCACATCTCTGACTCAGATGTTTTCCTGACTCAGCTTAAGGGAAAGAAACAAGACCAATTTGAGAGAAGTCAACTGTGTAAGAAGAAATACACTGATTTTTTTTATCCCTATTTTAGTTTTCCTGTTGCTAAAGCAAATAATGCAATGGATTGGCTTAAGCAGTGGGAATTTATTGGCCACAGTTTTGAGGCTAGAAGAAGTCCAAATCAAGATGTCATCAAGGTGAAGCTTTCTTCACACAGATTAGTGTCCTGGGCTGACTGCTGGCAATCCTTGGCCCCTGGCTTCTCTGTCACATGGCAATGCACATGGTGCTCTCTCCTGGCTTCTCTCTTCTCCTCTGGGTTCCACTGACTTTCAGCTTTACTGCTTCCTCTGAGGTTTCTTTTCTCTCTGTGTGTGAGATTTTCCTTCAGGGCCTTTAGTAATAGGATTAAAACCCATCCTAGGTCACACTCTTATCTGAAGCAACCTCATCAAAAATCCTATTTACAAGAGTTCACACACACCCATGGGAATGGAACAATTCTAAAAATATGTTTTTCTGGGGTACATAGCTCAAAATCATCACATACACTGTTCAGTAAAGAACTTACTCCAAAGGTTTAGTGTTTTTACAAACAATTAGATACTTTAGTAGAAGCCTTGGCTGAAGGTTAGTGGGAACCTACTTACATATCTCTTCCTATAAAATAAAAATGCTTGAAATCAGATGTGTTTCCATATGAAACATTCATCAAAATGGTGGCACTTCAGGGTGATTCATTTGAAACCATGGTAATATAATAAAAGTTATACCTTTTTAAATGGCAAAAGAGATCAAATTTGTCTTTCTATGCTGGGAAATAGTATTCAAACAAGAATTGTCTTTCTTTTTTCTAATAGGGTTTATTTTGGTTTGTTGTAGTTTGGGTAGAGTAGAAATTTCAAGCGCAGGAACTCAGAGAGAAAACTGAAAAAGTTAGATAGGGGCTGGAGCACTAAAGGCTTTACTTGCTAAATTTTCATCTATAGTTAAAGGAATTAGTTGGTCACACATGTGGACCCCCAGCTCCTCCCTAGGATGTCATTTCTCTGCATAAGTCAATCAGTCCCCTTTAACCTTTCCTACCTTATTTTGCTAATTGGCAATTATTAAAAAGAATATTCACCTCCACCTGCTGCAGATGAGTCATAGGTCATCTTTGTAGGCAGTCTCAGAAGCAGCATTAACAAGGAAAGATATCCCACAGGCACCATCTGGAGCCCAAATATTCTAAGCTTGAGATTTATATTGGAAGCTGAATAGATTGGGTTAATTTAGAGAATATTAATTCCCACTTCTCCTCCCTGTTCTAATGACCGCACTTGACCAGGCATCTTACTTTGGCTAACAAAATGTGAGCTAACATGACAAGAGGAGATTTAAATATGCTTGTGTGCTGTGGCTTCTCTCTTAGGTTTCTGTGATCTGCCATGGGAAGAATATGTCCTAGATAGCTGCTAATCAAGGACAATGTGACCTGAAGTCAAGCCCAGGTGATCTTCAGCCTGAAACCAAGCTGCCCCAAACAACTGTACCTGTGAGCTAAAAATAGAAAACTTGCAAGCCACTGAATTTTGGTGAGGTTTGTTATGCAGCATTTTGTCATCCATAGCTGACTAATACAGAAATCACCTGCATACAAAAGGAAATTGAAGCGTGAGAGATGTATTTTCCAGGAAGATTATGCAAAGCAGTGCCTCTTAACTTTTTTTTCTTTTTAAGATATGGACTTCTTCGATAATCCACTAAATATCTGGATCATATTCTTCCCCCAAATAGCTTCCTTGCATCTTCCCTGTCTCTCCCCAGTTCTTAATGTGAGTCTACCTGATTAGCAGAATCTGAGAGTTTGGATATGCAACTTTTTAGCCTTCTGGCCCTGAAACCTAAGAGGAGGTTACAATGGGACTTGAGTGAGCCAATCTACTGTTTCCAACATATCCCAATTTAACCAAAGGAGTTGCAGTCCAGGGAAGAGGATGAAAAGAGGAAGCCCAAGAGAATTGGGAGAAATTGGTGTGATAAAAATTATGACAAGTGTATGAAGAAGCAGCAAATAATCATTTCACTTAAATGGTGCAGAGGAAGGCCATGAAGGAATATAAAATATCTGATGAATTGGGCACAAAAGGATGTCCCTGGAAACAAGATCATGAGCTATTTCAGTGGAATGGTGAAAAGATGAGTGGGTGATGACAAGTTCTAGAATATTCTTCCCAGAATCTTGGTTGGGAATGAAGAAAGATATGGTTGCTTTCCAATGTGCCTGTGTGATAATGAATCACTCCTCACTAAGGGACTGGCAAATGCTGTCAAAACCATGATTGACTGCAAATGGTTTACTTTTTTTTTTTTTTTTTCATTTTCATCATTGTCCTCTACTCATTCCCTGAGCCAAGGTCTTCTATTCCTGTGATTCAACAGAAGCAATTCTCAGCTTCTCTTTGCGTTTTTTGATGGTGGCTTATTATAGCCCACAAATGTGAGAAAGTAACCCCAAACTGCAACTATTTCTATCTCCGTGCTCTATTCTTCTCCTTGCCCCCACAACAACCTTTATTTTTCTACCTCTTGGCAAGGGGTCATAACTCCCAAGGAGTTTCTCTTGTTCACCTCTTTGCCCTTCAATTCACATTAATTCTCAGATTGCAGTCACAGATCTCAAGACTCACAATTCTTGACTTCATGGCTTTGGCAAATACTGATAATAACCTCCCAATAGCTATTCTTCCCTTCTTCCTTTTTAGTAAAAGAAACTCCAAGTTTTTCCTGACCCCAGCTAGAGATTAATACTTTGGCTTTTCTAGCAGCTAGATTACCATCTGATTAGGTGTGAACCAAAGGGACTTTCATTTTCAACTTCTATTTGGAAAACAGGTTGACGGGAGCAACCTTGGAAGCCACATATTGAGAATGTCAGAGATTCCTTATTTCTCCAGATCACTCATCTCTAGACTGTTTTATCCTGATGCTTAAAGAACACGATGGCCATGGGGCATGTCATTCTCCTTGGTGGAGAATGACTGTGTGGTCCAGCTGTCTCACAATAACTAGTGTGGCTAGCGCCCTGCTGACAATAGTGCCAGCTGAGCTCCATTCTAGATTCAAAGGTCTCACTGCTAAAAGAATTTAGACCAATGAGAAGACCAGTAAGAGTAAGTAGTAAAGTTTATTAAAGAGAAAGAGAGACAGTGTACATTAAAGAAATAACTCAGACATGTTCAAGGGAGAAACATGCAGTGAGTGGGTATGGGTTGGCTTGCTTTATAGGAAGGTTTTTGCTAGTGGCAGATTTCCATAGTAATCTTTAAACAGAAGGGACTTATATGGCTTGTATTAACCAGGCGTTTACAGGGTTAGTGTTGTTTTAGGAAGAGATAACTATTGAAGCTTGTAGCCAGCCTGTCACACATCCAAAATTTGTCTTTGGACAGAGGTTTAACAATCTTTGCAATCTCAGGCTTTCTGTTATTAACTAAGAGTTTGCTTTGGGCCCGTGATTTTATAAGCTTTTATGATATGGGGAGGTTTCAATGTTTTGGAGAGGTTTGGAGGCTTTTGGGGAAATTTTGGCCCCTTAAAGTTTGCAGCTAAAGTTTGCAGAATGCATTACTTCCTAGATGAGAAACAAGGGACTTGCAGTTGTCCATTAAGAAATGGATAGGAAACTAGGGATTTGCAACTGTCTGTTAACTCTTTCAGAACTGGATAGGATAGCAGGGACCTGCAGTTGCTCTACTTTATTTTGCTTTACTAGGACTCGATTCACATTGGCCATGGCATTTTTCCAGCCTAACCTCCACAATTTGTTCTATGCCTGTTAACAGTAACCTCTGACTATAATAACATCTAAAGATATCTTTTGTCTATTATCTCATGACACTTGGAGAATCCAGGGCAAGAATGAATGCTCCTAGGGTCTCTGTACCCTTGGGAACAGCATACCTACTCTCCATGAAGTTCTGGCATTGGAGTCAGGTAGCTTTCAAAAAACCCAGGCTCTACTATTTACCTGGAATGCAACTTAACCTTTCTGTGTCTCAGTAATAAAAGAGGGTTAATAGTTGTATTGCCTCAAAAAAGTTGCTATGACAAAAGTTTTAAGTGATTACAGTTAAATTATCTTACTTTTGCAAATTTTTGGACAAAATAGTGTTACTGAACAAAGACAGTGAATTCTTTTGCCTGATGTGCTCAAATGACTAATTCCTGAGACACAAGAGTTTCAGAGATGAAAAGTTTATTGCTAGGTGTGTAGTAGGAGATCAGAGGGCCTATAGGTCCAAAATCTGTCTCCCCAAACTGCAGCAATTCTGATCATTTTAAAGCATCAAAAGATGGGCAGGTTTTAAGATAAAAAGCACAGTGGCCCCAGTTGATGTAATTAGAGGTGATTTAATTATTGAGCATGTACAGATTGATTACATGCTGTTCTACTTTAGAAGCTGCTGGAATGCGATATACCAAAAACAGAACAGCTTTTAAAAAGGGGAATTTATTAAGTTGCAAGCTGACAGTTCTAAGGCCCTGAAAGTGTCCAAATTAAGGCAAGGCTATAAAAATGTCCAAATTAAGGCAGCCAGGGAAAGATACCGCAGTTCAAGATGATTGATGATGTTTGGGGTTTCTCTCTCAGCTGGAAAGGCATATGGTAGCAATATCTGCTAGCTTTCTCCCCTCATTTCATAAAGCTTCCCCGGGGGCATTTATCCTCTGTGCCAAAGGTCTCTGGCTGTGTGGGCTCTGTCAGATCTGATGGCTCTAAAGCTTTTTCCAAAAAAAGGCTCCAGTAAGCAACCCCACCTGGAATGGGTGGAGAAACATCTCCATGAAAACCATCTCATCAAAAGTTACAATGGACAACTGGGTGAGTCACACCTCTGTGGAAACAATCAAAAAGCAATATTGAAGGATGATTAAAAGACATGGCTTTTCAGAATAGCTTCACACCAGTACACATGCTTAGTCACAGAACATATGTAAGAAAATGGCAGCCTTACTATGATGATGGGTATGATTTTTACTATTATAATAAGGTTTAGGTAACTTGTGGGTTGAAGTCTAAGCTACTGCGCCTATCAGCCAGGCCCATTTTGGTTAGATCCAGTCTCGATTATCAAGATAACTTTGGATTTGGTCTGGGTTAGTTCTGGACTGACCCAAGACCCTTCATTAATAAACATTAGGGGCTATCTTTAGTGATTACAAGACTCTAAAGTTGAAAGACTGGATAAATGGGTACAAATGAAGATTCATCACTAGGTTTTTACAACCACAGGGGCACAAGATAAAGGGTATAAAGTCATTATCATAGATCAAGGCAGCTGGATTACAATTTAGAGATTTAAGTATTTCCCTCTGTCTATTTCAATATGTCAGAAAGTAAAAGGAATATCTATATAATGATTCAATAATCAAAATCATCCCTTAAATCGTAATTTCTCAGGGTGGTTCAATGGCAACTCAGTGGCAGAATTCTCACCTGCCATACCAGAGACCTGGGTTCCATTCCCAGAGCCTGCCCATGCCAAAAAAAAAAAAAATTCTAATTTCTCAGTTACAATAGGACCATGTGAAGCAGTGCTTGGGCCCTCCCAGATCTTGGAAAAGCCCTGTACCATTAACTTCATGGTAAATCCAGCTCTGCCTACCTAACTAGGTCACTGGAAGATGATACAACATATATCCAGGGCCATGAGCACCTAGGGTGCCTTTGTGCTTATTATTGACAGCAAGGGCTGGATTTTAGCCCTTAGTCTTATGGTTGGCAGTTCTTTGACATTGCAAAACCCCAGGGCTGCGTATACATCTATGCAGTTTATGCATGCCACAAAGGTGCAGGGCCAACAGGGCAGGAGTGAGTGGAAGCTGAACTCTAGTCCCCTTCTCTTGCCAACTTGCATGTCTCAGCATGCAGTTACATATATCTGAGAATGGGGCACACAAAGGATCTGCCTATCTGCCGAGCCCTGCACCCTCCTTCTGCTATTGTATACAGAGGTATCTGATAGTCGGGAGTGGCCCCAAACATGCTACACCACCGCATGTGGCAGCTCTGACACCTGGAACACAATAGGCACTTTGTAAACATAACTTTTCCTCTTCTGGGGCTCTCATTCTTTCCTACCCGTGTAACATTTTCCTTACTTGCTCAATCTTGCATAACATAAAAACCTTCCAGATTTTCAAAGAAGGAATTGGAAACCTAAGATGCTCCAGTGAATTGCTTTGTCAGTGTGTCCTTGTGTTTTATGAGGGCTCCACATATAGTGTGTCCCTGTGCTTTTTGTGTGTGGGAGTCCACGATAGACAACATCTTTGGGGATTTTGCCAGGTTCTTTGAGTAGCTGCACTGGGGCACTGGCAGTTGCATTACACAACTCATCCTAGGCAGAGCTAGGCTTTACCTGGCAGACCTCAGAGCCTGGGAGTGGGAGTTGGGTGGCTGAAGGGAGGACTAACCAAGCAATACCCTTTGATGTCAGACTTATTTTTTAGTACCAAGGTGGGAAGCTCAAAGCAAATTCTTTAAGGGTCCTGTTCTCTAAAAAGTGGCCACTAGAGGGTTCCTTAGGGTCCTTCTCTGCAGCTTGCCCTGGTGTGAGCTGAAAGACTAGTTGAGCTGCTTTGGATCTTTACCAGGCTAAAGGAAGGGTTGAGAAGGTTCGTTACACCTCCTAAATCAGGCTGGGAAGTCAGAACGAGGCAGACTTCTCATCATACCCATGTTATCTCTGCCAAGCGAGTCACCTGAGGCAGAGGAGCTTTGGAGACATGGAATTTCTCTGTCAAACCAGACATACCTTAAAAATTGGGGTAGATTTAGCCTAAGTATCCTTCCAAGAGGTTAACTAATGTATATTCCCATCAACATTTGAGAGTTAGCTGCTGCCCCACACCCTTATCAACATAGATTAAAAATACATATTATGCACATTTTCTTTTTATTAGCCATCTGTATTTTGTCTATTCATATCCTGTTGATAATCTTTGCCTTATATGGATATTCAAAAAAAACAGGGATTCTACATTCTGCTCAACAATTCCCCTTCAAAGGGAATTTGGTTTCCATCTAGCCCTTTCCTATCAGAATATCTAACCACCTTAATCCAGGCTTCTTTCCTTTCCAAGCAAAATAGAGTTGTGTTCTTGCAAAGACAGTATTGTGACTGAGCCTGTAGATATGTTAGTACTGTCAGCTTTAGATTCAAACTTTCTAAGGGGGGGGCAGTAGAGAAATGAGGCTAAATAAAGTGTCAGGGCTGAGAGATTTCAAACAGAGTCGAGAGGCTATCCTGGAAGTTATTCTTTCGCATTACACAGATATCCCCTTTTTAATTTGTGGTGTATTAGAGTGGCTAGAAGGAAGTGCCTGAAACTGTAGAGCTGTGTTCCAGTAGCCATGTTTCTTGAAGATGATTGTACAATGATACAGCTTTTGCAATGTGACTGTGTGATTGTGAAAACCTTGTGTCTGATGCTCCTTTTATCTATGATTTGGACAGATGAGTAAAAAATATGGATAGGAAATAAACAAACAATAGGGAGAACAAAGGTTAAAATAAGTTGAGTAGATTGAAATACTAGTGGTCAATGAAAGGGAGTGGTAAGGGGTATGGAATGTGTGAGTTTCTTCTTTTTTCTTTTTTTTGCTGGAGAGACGCAAATGTTCAAAAAAATGATCATGGTGATGAATACACAACTATGTGATAATATTATGAGCCATGGATTGTAACCATGCCAAGAATGGTTGTATATTTGTTCATTGTTTATATAAAAATACTTTTTAAAAAAACCTTCTAAAGGGCAGACAAGTTTGCTTATTTATTTGTTTTGCTTAACAAAGTATACACTATTCAACAAGTGTTGCTACTGACAAAGATGTTTCAGACTTGGCTTCTGCTTCCCAAGGAATAAATCTAATACATCATTCTATCTGCAGTTAATGTACAAAACAGAGACTTAGCTAACTTTTATGCTATAGGAAAAACAAGCATGACACAGACAGCTGTCCTCTGCTGATTAAAAAACTTACTCATATAACTTCAAATTCATAATTCTCCCATTCAAGGATTTTTAAGTGTTACATCTAGTTTCAGAAGATTTTTTCCTCTCACTTTAAAAGTACTTGTTTTCTTCTTACTTTAAAAAAACTTGTTTTTTTTAAAGAAATATGTATTGATTTTTTGTATGTATTTCTTTCTTTAAAAATATGTGATCACTGAAGAAAATGTAGTAATCTCTTCAAAAGTATAAAAAATAAATAGAAAGTTACTTATATTCTTATTTAGAGATAATCACAAATTAAATATTTTAAATTCCCTTGTAATCTATATTTATAAGCACAAATATCATTCAGAGTCTATCTCCAAAATTAAAATTCATAATATTCTTTGTCTGGTCCTTTAACTTATCATTGTCATTTTCCTGGCATTAAATATACTTCAAATCTTGATTTTTAATGGCTGAATGATATTTAATTGTAAAGACAGGCCACAATTTATTATCAAAGTATTTTGTGTGCCCAGACAATATGCTCACTGGTCCCCCCTATTATTTCCTCTGCTTGGGCACACTAGATGCTTACATTTTCCAGACTCCCTGGAAGTTTGGCTGGGGTCAGGTGATTGGTTCTTGCCAATGGAATACGAGTGTAAGTGACAGACCCTGACCAAAAAACCCCATGTCATTCTCTACCTCTTTCTTCTGTTGCTGCAGCAACTTCAGAGACCATGTATTCCATACGGCATAGCTATACCATGGAACCTGTCTAGATCCTGAAGTCACCACTTGGAAGAGGGAAGCCATCCCATCAGCATCAGACTATGATGAGTAAGAAATAAACTTTTGAGTATTACTGCACAAGCAGAATTGTCTGGTGAATGACCCTTGAATTGAGGCTCTTTGACAATGGGTGGACCTTGACAAGGTCCCCATTCCCCAGTGGGAAGTTCTGTGCCCCAGCCAGCCCCCTATGGATTAGGGGCTCTCTTTCCTCCAGCTCTATGAATCCAACTTTAAAGATGTTGCCAGGTGCCTGGAGCCAGCATTCTCACACAACTGCCTGCACAGTACAGACTCATGGCCCCGAGATTCTGTTCATGCTACATGAAGCCCACTAGTTGACAAGCTCAGCCCATGTCTTAGTTTGCCAGAACTCTTATCACAAATACCACACAATAGTATTGTTTGTTTGTTTGTTTGTTTGGTGTAAAAATAGGAATTTATTGGTTCATGGTTTTGAGGCAAGATATTGGCAAGGTGTTCTTTTTCCTGGTGTCTACAACATTATGGCACTGGCTGCCAGTGATCCTTGTGGTTCCTTGGCTTGCATCTCCGCCTACCAGCCCATGATAATGGCCTCTCCTTTAGTCTGCTATTTGGTTTTCTGCTGACTTCTGGCTTCTGCTTTCTTTTCTTTATTAGGCCTCCAGTAACATGGATTAAGACCCACTATGAATGCAGTTGGCCAGAGTTTACCTAAAAATAACATTGTTAGAAGACCCTATTTATGCATGAGTTCACACCCACAGGAGCAGAGATTAAGAATATGCCTTTGCTGGAGTACATAAATCACATTTATTCTGTTTGGCATGTGCTGTACTCCATGGATATGTATATATATATATATATATATATATATATATATATATATATATGGCTTTTATAAGACCTGGGAAATTTTTGACCATTATTCACTTAAATATTACTTCTGCCTCTCTTCCCTTCTCTTCTCCTTCTAAGACACCCATGATGTGTATGTTTGTGTGCTTAATGTTGTCACTCAATTCCCTGAACTCCTGTTCAATTTTTCCCATTCTTTTCCCTATCTGTTTTTTTGTCTGTTTGAATTCAAATGCTCTATCTTCTAGCTCACTGATACTTTCTTCTACCTGTTCAAATCTGCTATTGTGTGCCTCTAATACAGTTTATTTTATTTTTTATTTTTTCTTTAATATATTTTTAATCTCAGCTATCATGCCTTTCATTCCCATAAGATCCATTCTTTTTCTTTGCATGCTTTCAAATTCTTCTTTATGCTTACCCAATGTCTTAATAGACTTTATCTCTTCAGTCATGTTTTCCTTAATCTCCTTGAATTGCCTTAGGAGATTTGAAGTCTTTGATTAATTGCTCCAAATTCTGTTTCTCCTCTGACTTTTTAATTTGTATCTTTGGGTCATATCTTCCTTTCTTAGTATGGCTTGTAATTTTTTGCTGATATCTGGGCATCTAATTATCTTGATCAGTTTATTCTGAAGGTCAGTTTCTCTCTTTCATCTAAGATTTTGTTGCTGATTGGGTTTGTGTTAAGGATCCTCTTTGATGGTTGGTTCATCAGTATTTTCCAGTCAAAACAAGGCCAGGTACCTTTGCAGGGGGTGCAAAAAACAAGGCCAGGTACCTTTGCAGGGGGTGCAAACCAGATCCAAAAGGTCCTGGGCAGAGGGTCAGGAAAGATTTTTTTTTTTTTAATTTAGTTTTCCAAGCTGTGATTTCCTGACCTGCCCAGCAGATGGTCATCTTCAGCAAATTATTTCCCTCAGCCCTAGAAAGCAGAGTATTTTCAGCCTTTTGTCAGTTCCACCTCTGACCTGGTCAAATAAATAAGGCAGTGGTGTCTGACCAGGATGGGCTAGAGCAGCAGGCTCCAGGAGTCTAAATTCATTGGTCAATAGCTGGATAAGTACTGGGCAGTGTCCCTCTCTGCATTTGGGGTGAAAGACTAAATGGCCATCCCAGTCTACAACCACCTGCCAGTTGGGAATTGGACCACCCAAAGCTGCTTGCCTCAAAGTTGGGGATGGCTGCCAAGGGCTGAGGCCGCAGTTCCTCACAATCTCTCTCCACAGTTTCTCATTCTCTTCATCCTGCACTTTCTTGGGTGCTGCACAGAACTACCCTGGTCTCCAGAGCCACAGAAGAATTGATTCCAACAGTTTTTGCCTGTCCAATTGCTGTGTCTGGGAGAAGAGTAAGCCCTGCAGCTCCCTCCTTATTCCACCATTTTCCCAGAATTGGGGTTATATGATTAAATCTACCTCAACCCATACACACAAAAATTCAAATCAGGGTCTAAATTTTTTGTTAATAAAGCTTTTTGTTCACTTTTAGCATTTACAAAGCAATATATTTATATGGTTAAAAATTTAAACAAGCAAAAGAGGACAGTTAAAACTCCTCTGTCCCGCTATTGGGGGTTGAATCATGATCCCCACAAAAGGCATGTTCAGGTCTCAATGACTGGTCCTATGGGAGTGAACCTATTTGTAAACAGGACCTTTGAAAATGTTATTAGTTAAGGTGTAATCAAATGGAGTGAGGCTGGAGTCCTTATAAGCAAAGGAAATTGGTATCAGAAAAGAAGCCACAGGGAGCAGCCAGAAGCAGGAAGCCAACAGGACTCAGAAGAGAAAGGAGAAGATGTTACCATGTGCACTGCCATGTGATGGAAAAGCCAAGGAACCTAAAGATTGCTGGCTAGCCAGAAGATATTGACCAAGGGAGGAAGCAAGCCTTCTAGCAAAGGAAACCATGAGCCAATAAATTCCTGTTGTTAAGCCAACCCGTTCAATGGCATTGGTTTTAGCAGCTAGAAAACTAATATACCTACCCAGTTTCCTATCCATATGCAATCAATTTTTTTTTGGTTTCTTTTATATCCTCAGAGAGATAGTTTATTCTTTTTTCTCCTTTTTTTTCAACAAATGATAGCATGTTTTACACATTGACTTTCACCCATTGCCTCCAAAATTTAGTGTACGATCATCATGCTCCTTTCTTATATCCAGCTCCAAACCTCCTTTACAAAGATTTTTCTACTTTCTTCAAAAAGACAATTCTCCTTCCATGGAATCAGGTCCAGGAATTGCCTTCCTGATAAACCTTCTGTTTTCCTTTGTTTGGGTCTTACTCCCAGCCTGGAATGTCTGCCACAATCGAGCTGTCTAAAAGTCAGTCAAAAATCTCTGGGTCTTCTTTGGCTCTGGCAACCAATGTAGCTTCTACCTCTCCTGAGGACACTGAAAATAGTCACCTTACTTTATTGAGGTGGTGGTTCTCCTGCAACTTCTCTGCGGCTCAGAAGCCCATTCATAAGTTGCTTATTTCAATACTTTCCCATAGGCATGCAGACAAAGTAGGTAAAAGGGGCATCTTAAAGATTATAAAGTATTGTAATAAATGAGATTGGGGTTCACAGGAGTAAAATCCACCTGCCTCTGCTTGGAGAAGATCCTCTTCTCAATATTTCTTCTTGCTGAGTTTATATAATTGGGCAACTGTCTTTATTATATATCCTAGGTGCTGATTTTTCCTTCTTCACAGGCCTCTGAACTCCTATAATAGTTCATACCCATGCTTCTCACTTGGTGTTTAGCATATACTGCTTTTACTGTGACAGTGTAAACTCAGGGTAGAGATCTGACTTCAATTGATCATAAATTAGGCACTATGTCCAAAATAAAAATAAACAAGTGGGGCTCCTTCTCTAGGAGGACATTCTTTTATTTTAATGTCATTATTTAAAAAAACCAAAACATCCATAACAAAAAGCCAATCTATACAGACAAGTTTAAAATTAAAAGAAGCTGCCTGTGCCACTCAATACCATTTTTAGACCCACTCCCCAGGAATTCACTAATTACTAATTTCTTGTAATACTACCCAGACATTTTATGCATACATCCCATATACATTAACAAATTAAAAAGAAGGGATGAGCATACTATATACACATTTTTTTTTTCACGTGGGCAGGCATTAGGAATCGAACCCGGTTCTCTGGCATGGCAGGCTAGAACTCTTCCTGCTGAGCCACTATGGCCCACCCTACATTTTTTTATCCTGCTTTTATCTCTTAATTTCATATCTTGGACATACTTCCATATCTTCCTTCTTTTGAAAGGAAGACTCATAAATAATTGTCCAGTCTTCTATTGGTAGAACTTTAGGTTGTTAACCATTTTTTCACTACTAAAAATGATGCTCTTCTACTGAACATTGTGTATGTGTGTGCACTATAATTGTGCAAGCATGAATATTTGTAAGTATAAACTCCCAGTCTTTTTTGGTCCAAGAACAGGGAAGATTTTCAGAATAAATCACCTATTGTCTTGTTTTTCCCATACATTTTTCACCTTCATCTTTAGGCATAATATTCCAATAATTTCCAAGAGGAAAAGTTCTTCAAATTGTTTTTGCTACAAGATCTAATAAAACTGACAATAACATTTCTCTCCTTTCTGTATGTTTCATTTCAATCAATCTTATCTTGTTGGTGTTGTATTGAATATTAGTGACCATTCTTCCTGACCTGTTCTCCAGAAAGTACCTTGGGAATATGGAAATTGTTTGGGCCTTATTCTAAGGTAACCAAGCTTCACATGGTTGTCCATTTGGTAATGGACAAAATAATTGCTTTTGTGTTAGAAATGGATAAATGAGGCTTTTAAGGAGCTGACAAGTTGAATATAAAGATGAGTGCTTTTGGGAAGTTTTAATTTCAATCTAGATAAAATTAAACACAAATGGATTCATAAAGATAAAGATAGGGCTTATTGTAACTCCCTCCAAATAAATTTTTTGTTTGGCATTTGAAGAAAATTTAGAGGAAATTCAAGAAAAATGTAACCACTTTTCTTTTTTGCTTAAAATTCTTTCTTTTATCTAAGTGTTCTGAAGACTTATAATTCTTCATTTTAAAGTGATATTTAGTCATACTAGATTAACCTTACTGATTTAAGCAATTTTTGGTCTAAGGCAAATATATTCTACTCTTTTGAAAACCTGAATTATCTCCAAAAGAATAATTTAGTAGAGAGGAATCTAATCTAGCAAAGGAAAGAATTCAGAATTTCACTCCCAAAACCTAGTCACTCAGCAGATTTAAATACAACTGTAGGGAATGCCACTTCTAATCACAGCTGAGAAGTTCCTGCATATAACAAATATAAAACAACAGAAAAAATATTAAAAAAAGAAACTTAAAAGCAGTGGAGAGTGACCAAAACCAGAGAGATTTTTGGAGTTAGTCAACACTTGGAAGTGGGGAAAAATCCATGGAGTGAGATTTCCACACTTTACAGCTCTTAGCCTGAGACCTGATCCAAGTCTGTGCAATGTGGGGTAGCTAGAACTATGTTAGGAAATATGTGATATTTCTGGCTCAAATAACCAAGGTTAGAGTTCTAGGAAACCATGTCTTTTGAAGAATGAGAAGAGAAATCACAGAAAAGACAGAACTAGCAAGGAAGAAACCCAAATTCCATGTTTGAACTCTATGCAAGTCCGTGGCTGATCCCTGAAACATGCTTGGGCCAGAAAAACTCATAGAAGACAAAAATCCTTAACTCAGATCTGAGTTTTTACCCATTGCAAGCAAGATCAAGTTTTCAGTTTGAATCCAAACAAATCTCCCATTTAAAAAGAAATCAGTGTTGTCAGAGGAATACAGCAGAATTCACAGTCATCATAAACCTAATATTTACAATGTCTAGGTTGCAATCTCAAATTACTTGACAATAAAAAAGAAAAAAACAAAGAAAAATTTGATTCATTCTCACAAGAGAAACAATCAATGGAGACTGATCCCAAGGCAACCTACATGTTGGAATTACCAATGTTTCAAAAGCAGCTATTGTAAATAATGCTCAAGGAGATAAAGGAAAACATGCTCATAATGATCAAATGAATGGGAATTATCAATAGAGAAGTAGAAAATATAAAAAAGAACAGACTGGAAATTCTAGAATTGAAATACACAATATCAACAACACAAAATTCAGTACATGGCTTTAATAGCTGAATGAACATGGCAAGAGGAAGAGTCATGAACTTAAAGATAGATTAGTAAAAATTATCCAATTTGAGGGACACAGAAAAATATTGAAAACATTTAATAGAGGGTTTAGGACCATATCCAGGTATCTAACATATGTGTAGTTGGAGTCCCAGAAAGAGGGAAGAATGATAATAAGGCAGGAAGGATATCTGAAGAAATATTAGCTTAATATTTCAGACATAAATTTACAGATTCAAGATGCTCATCAAATGCCAGGCATATGAATAATAATAATAATAATAATAATTTTTAAATCCCTGGACATAACATTATCAAATGATTGACAGCCAAAGATAAAGAACAAATGTTAAAATCACCCAACAAAAAAGGACATATTATAAGCAAAAGTTAACAATGATTCCAACAATTGCTAACTTCTCATCAGAAAAAATGGAAGCCAGAAAACATGTGGAACATCTTTAAATTGTTGAAAGAAAAAAAGCCATAAAAGTACTGACTTCCAGGGAAGATGGTAGGGTAGGGAGCTCTAAGACTCTACCAAAACAACTATTAACTATTAAATAGGCAGGAACTGTATGAAACAACTATTTTGAATCTCCAGAGGCCAGAATAATGCTTCTCTTCCAGAGAATAGCAGGAAGAAAATGGCTGATAGTTTATTCTACGGAATAAAATTTTAGAACTGCAAATTGCTGAAAGTCTGGGAAAAAGGCCTGTGGTTTCAGGAGAGGAAAGTTTATCCCCTGAGAAACAGAGGGGCAACCAAACTCCTGTAAAGAGAGGAACCCCCAAAAAACTAACAAGCAAAAGCCCAGGAGATGAAAAGTTTCACAATACACTGCATGTGCCTTGGGAAGTCCTTCTCTAATAGGAAGACTGGAGCTCAGGAAAATCTCTGCTTTATCACTAGCTGGTTAAAAAAACAAGAGACAGACATCTCAAAGAGTAAATCACAGAGTTAACATTTTTAAATATTAAAATGTACAGTGTGCAACAAAAGAGTACAAGGCAAACAAAGAAACTGGAAATAATGGCCCATCAAAAGGAAGAGTTTAAAAAATACAGGAATTACAAATGAAGAAAAGAATGTGGACATACCAAAAAAAAGACTTTAAAAAATGATCTTAAAAATGTTTAGGGAGATGAAGGAAGGTACAGAGAAATAACTACAGGATATCAGGAAAATAATGGATAAACAATATGAGAGTCTAAACAAAGAGAAAGAAATTTAAAAAGGAACCAAACAGAACTACTGGAGCTGAACACCACAGTAACTGAAATGAAAAATACCCAGGAGGGTTTCAAGAACAGATTGGAGCTGGCAAAAGAAAGAATCAGTGAACTTGAAGACAAGACACTTGAGTCAGGCTGAGTAGAAAGTAAAATGAGTCAGGCTCAAGAGCAGAAAGGAAAAAGAAATATTGAAAGTGAAAATAGCCTAAGACACTGCTGGGACAACATCAAGCACACCAATGCACACATCATAGGGATCCCAGGAGAAGAAAAAAGAGAGAAAGGGGCAGAAGGAAGGGTCAAAGAAATAATGAAGAAGAACTTCCCAAAATACATGAATATGCACATCCAGAAAGCTCAGAGAACATCTAACAGGTTAAACACGAAGAAAAATACACCATGTCATATATTGATAACACTATCATACATAAACAAAGGAGAACAGCTCTGAGAGCTACAAGAAAAAAGCAAAATGCTATACACAAAGGAGTCCCTGTAAGATTGAGTGCTGATTTTTCATCAGCAACCATGGAGGCAAGAAGGCAGTGGACTGAAATACTAAGAGTGCTGAAGAAAATCAAAAATTTTATAAATGGTGAGACTCTTTCAAAAATGAGGGGGAGAGTAAAACATTCTCAGATAAACAAAAAGTGAGGGAGTATAGAACCACTAGATCTTCCCTATAAGCAATGCTAAAGGAAGTTCTTTAGACTGCAATGAAAGGACAGTAGACAGCCATTCAAAGTAGCATAAAGACCTAAAGACCCACAGTAAGGGTAATCACTTAGGTAATTATAAATGCCAATATTATTGTGTTGTCTTTGTTTTATATATAACTCCATTTCTTACTTCCGACAGGTGTTAAAATACAAATGCATAAAAAAATACAAATGCATAGCAAGTAATCATAAATCTAGGTTTTCTGGCATACAATGTAAAATATAAAAGTAGTAATAAGTACAAAAATGGTGGGAGAGGCAGAGAGGTATAGGAAAAGTATATGTGCATGCTATTAAAGTTAAGTTGGTATCAAGCCAACTATAACTGTTATATATTTAGGATGTGACATTTTAACCCTATGGTAACCACAAAGAAAACAGATGGAAAATATATCCAGATAGAAATGACAAGAACTCAATGTGATACAACACAAGACAGAAGATAAATATAAAGGTAGTCTTAAATGGAAGTGAGGGATAAAAATGTTATGATTTACAAAGGCTAAATAGCAAATAGCAGAGAAAGATCTGATTAATTAGTGGTGACTTTAAATGTAAATGGATTAAGCCCTACAGTCAAAAGGCCAAGGTTGGCAGAATGGATTTGAATAAAAAGCATTCTCCATCTATGTGCTGTCTGCAAGAGAGTCACCTTGAAGTCAAAGAAACAAGCAGGTTGAGAGTGAAAGGATGGAAAAATATATACCATGCACATAGTAATCAAAAAAGAGCTGGGTAGACCACATTAATATCAGATAAAACAGACTTTAAGTCAAAGATCATTACAAGGGACACAAATGGTCATTATATACAATTCATCAGGAAGACATAGCAATTATAAATATATATATATATATATGCATCTAGCAGCAGAGCCCAAAAATACATGAAGCAAATATGTTGGGTCATAAAACAAGTCTCAAAAAATGGAAAAATATTGAAACCCCAGAAAGCATATTCTCTGACCACAATGGAATGAACTATAAATCAATATGGGAGGGAGAAAGGGAAAATTTAAAAATATGTAGAAATTAAACAACATACTCCCAAACAACCAATGGGTGCAAGAGGAAATCAGACGTAAAATTAGGAAACATCTAGAGGGAATGAAAATGAAAATACAATATGCTGATACATATGGTTGTGGTAAGAAGGACATTTTTAGCTCTAAATGCTTACATTAAAAATGAAGAAAGACTTCAAATCAAAGACCTACTCTCAAAACTAGAAGAACAAGAAAAAGAAGAGCAAACTAACCCAAATCAAGCAAGGAAGGAAATAACAAAGATTAGAGCAGAGATAAATGAATAGAAGATTAAAAAACAGTAGGTTCCAGGGATGAATCCTGCCCTGGCAATGTGGGACAACAATTCCACCCTGACCAAAAGGGGGAAAAGAGGTGTAACTGGTAAAGTATCAGTGGCAGAGAGGGTTCAAATGGAGTCAAGAGGCTACTCTGGTGGTTGCTCTTACACAAGCTTCAGTTGGACCTTGCTACCTATTATAACTTGCCAGACCCCAACTGGGACCATTCCAGCCAATCCTAAAGAACACCCAGGGCAATATATAAGGTTCCACAAGGGTTCCATGCACTAGAGTAGTTTTCCAGAAACCTACAACCACCAGACGGGTCCCTGGTTCAGATGGGTCCTGAGGTCTGGAGGGCCCAGCCTTTCAGAACATCAGAGAGTTCCATCTTCCCTACCCCATATTAGTGACAGACTCTTCCAATATGGAAAATTTAGAGTGGCCATAGACCAAACACCCCTAAAGAGAGGGATGGAAAGATTAAAGATGATGGTGCAGTTATACAGTGAAGATAGGATTTAACAAATGAATATGAATGCTGAATCATTAAATTGATGTCTCTTTTGGTCTCCAGTGTCTTAGAGCAGCTAGAAATAAAAATCTAAAATTATGGAGATGAACCCATGTCAAACTCTGAAATATGTTTTACAACTAATTGTGGTGCTGTGCTTTGAAATTTATTGCTTTTTCGTATATATGTTATTTTTCACAAAAAAAAGAAGGAAAAAAAGTCGATTGTGACAGTAAAATAATATTTAAGGTCTCTAGTCTCTTACATTCTGGAGTAGCTAGAAATAAAAATCTAGAGGATTGTATGGTAGCCCATGACAAACTCTGGGATCTGTCCTGTAACTACTTGTTGAGGAGTGCTTTGAAAACTACTGCTTTTTTATTTCTTTGCTTTATATATATGTTATACTATACAATAAAAAAAGTTGAAAAAAAAAGTCAGGTCAAAAAAAGTAAAAGTTGGTTCTTTCAAAAGATCAACAACATTGACAATTTTTAGCTAGACTGAAAAGAAAAAAATAGAGAGGATAACAATCACCAAAAAAAAAAAAAAAAAAAAAAAAAAAAACAAAAAAAAAAAAAAACAAATAAAAAGTGGAACATTACTATGACCCCACTAAAATAAAAAAGACTGTAAGTAGATTCCATGAACAACTGTATGCCAATAAATTAGATAATCCAGATGAAATGGGCAAAGTCATAGAAACAGACAAACTACCTACACTGACTTTAGAAGAAATAAAGATCTCAACAAACTAATTACTTGTAAAGAGATTGACTCAGTAATCAAAAACCTCCCAACCCTTGTTGCCCAAGAACAGAAGACTTAACAGGGAAATTCTACCAACATTACAAAAAGACTTAATTCCAATTCTTTTCAGATACTTCCAAAAAATTGAAGAGGAGGAACACTCCCTAACTGAGACTCAACAAGGCCAACATCACCCTCATACCAAAGCCAGATAAAGACACCACAAGAAAAGAAAACTACAGCCCAATATCTTTTATGAATATAGATGCAAAAATTCTCAACAAAATGCTAGCAAACCAAATCCAATCGTATGTTAAGAGAATTATACACCATGATTAAGCAGAAGTTATCTCTGGTAAACAAGTTGGTTCAACATAAGAAAGTCAATTAATGTAATAATTAATAATTATTGTAATACAACACATTAGCCGAATGAGGATAAAAAAAGCATAATCATCTCAATAGATGCAGAAAAGGCACTTGACAAAATACAGCATTCTTTACTGTATCAATTGAGGAAACTTCCTCAAGGAAGTTTCAATGCCCTCAATTGATAAAGGGCATATATGAAAAGCTCACTGCTAACATTCTACTTAATGGTGAAAATCTGAAAGTTTTTCTAAGATCAAGAATAAGACAAGGATGCCCAATAATCATCACTGCTATTCAACATTGTACTAGAAGTTCTTGCCAGACCAATTAGGCAAGAAAAAGAAATAAAAGGCATTTGTGTTAGGGTTGTCTAAAGAAACAGAACCAACAGGAGAGATCTGTAAATATGAGATTTATAAAGGCATCTCACGCAACTGTGGGAATGGAAGAGTCCAAAATTGGTAGGGCAGGCTGTGAAGCTGGCAGCTCTGATGGAGGGTCTGAATGAACTCCACTGGAGAGGCTTGCTGGCTGAAGAAGCAGTGAAAGATTCTCCTTCTTTAAAAGCCCTCAACTGATTGCATTACCTTGTTGTGGGAGACACTCCTTAGTTGATCACAGATGTAATCAGCCACAGATGCAATCAACTGACTGATGATTTAATACACCACCCAGTTTATCAACCAGCCACAAAATATCCTTGCAGCAATGGTCAGGCCAGTGCTTGCCTGATCAGACAACTGGGAGTAATCACATGGCCAAGTTGACACCAGTGTTGTGGGGCGCACTGAAAGAGAGACCACATAATTCAAAACTGCAAGCCAATTTGGAGTCTTTATTAGCTGCCCGGCGACTGCCTCAGAAACTTTCAAGAAGGAAGATTCAGAGAGCAGCATCTAGAGGTTTTCAGGGTGTGCTTACAAAAGCTAAAATTATGTGTGGTTTTGCAGTTGCTAGCAAGCAAGCGTATCATAGAAGCAGAAAAATGCCATTAGCTGTTGCCAAAACACATCCCATTCCCTCAGTTCCCTAACATTGGTTATTGTTTAACTCTTGGGGACATTCCACCCCAATGTTGTGGGGACTTTCCCTGCTTGGGCCTGATTGATTGCTCCTGGCCCTCCACATTCCCCACCAGTTTTATGAGAGAATCAAATCATTGTTTCTATATTTTGATTATAAATTTGCTGATATTGGGTTCCAAGGACTAATAATTTAATAGTTTGTATTTTTCTTTGCACGTATGAGGTTAGACAGTTGATTATACAGGGTTCAACATTAAGCTTAATAATATGAGAATTAGGGGCCCTGCTACGGTGGGCAAAAACATGGTCAGCCATAGGGACCAGGAAAATAAGTTTTTATATCACTGGCAGGGGTCCTGTCCACCAGACCTCCAAGGTGGTTGGCTGAAGCTTCTTTATCCAGACTAGGTCTCTGGGCTGCACCTGAAATAGATCTTTTTTAGGGGCAGGATTTGTTGGTCCCGGATGGGCTGCCTTCACCAGTTCCCGAGTTTGCTGGGTGGTAGACTGCAGGGCCAGTAATGATTTTAGAAGAGAATGATTATTTAATTCAGCTATTTCCGCCCCCCCCCCCCCAATTTAGGGATTAGTGGAAGTGGTCATTTAAACATGATTTCATATGGGGTAATTCCCTTAACATAGGGAGTACATTTAGTTTTTAGGAGGGCAAATGGAAGGAGACTCACCCAGTTTTCACCAGTCTCGAGCTTTAGCTTATTTAAAGTTTCTTTTATTTTCTATTCATTCTTTCAACTTGCCCTGAACTCTGTGGCCTATAAATACAATGTAATTTCCATTTGATATTTAATATTTTTGCTAATAATTGGGTAACTTGGGCGATGAACACTGGCCCATTGTCGGACCCCATTGCGATTGGGAGGCCACATCAGGGGATAATTTCAGAAACTAGTTTTTTTATTATTATTTGTGCTGTCTCGGTTCTGGTAGGAAATGCCTCAGTTCACCCAGAGAAGGTGTTGATGAAGACTAACAGGTATTTGTATCCACATGGACCAGGTAATATTTCTGTGAAGTCTATTTCCCACTGTTCTCCTGGGGCTTGTCCCCTCAGCCTGGTTCCTTGGGGCATTTCTTTCCCTCGACCGGAATTTACCTGGGTGCAGATGTGGCATCTGGATGATACTTGCTGGGCTTGTTGTTGCAATCAGGGAATGTAGTAATCTCCCTGTAAGAGTTCAGTTAGTTTCGTACTGCCCAGGTGTGTACTTTGGTCAACCTAGGTAATCAAATTTTTCCCCAGGTGCTCTGGCACTAGGATTCTCCTATCCAGGAGAATTTTCCAACCATCTGGATCTGTTCTAGTGCCCAGAATTCCTCCCAGTCTGATTTTTTTCCCTCTGTTATATTTTGGAGGGCTTGGCAGCACTCGCCCTGGTAAAACAGGAAGTATTTGCAGCGTCCCCACTGGTTTTTGGGCAACCTCTTTTGCCGTTTTATCAGCCAGGGCATTTCCTCTGGCAATTTGAGTTTCAGTAGTCTGATGTCCTTTGCAATGTATAATGGCTGCCCTTTTTGGCAACCAGATAGCCTCTAGCAAGGCGAGTATTTCTGGTATATTTTTTTATTTCCTTTTCTCTTGATGTCAAAAGTCCCCACTCTTGCTATAGTGCCCCATGGACATGCGCAGTTGCGAAGGCGTACCTGCTGTCTGTGTAGATGTTGACAACCTTCCCCTTTCCCCACCTTAGTTCAGCCTTCTGGGCCAAAGTCCCATGTCCTAGGGCCTGAGCCCAGGTGACCCGGTCCACAGTTACCCCCGCTGCCCCCACATACCTGATTCCCTCTGAGATGTAACTGCTCTCATCTGTAATAATTTTTCATCAGGATTTGCCCAGGGGTTGTCGGTGAGGTCAGCCCTCAGATTTGTGAAAGACTCAAAGATCTCACAATAGTCATGGATGGGCTCGGACAGGTCATCATCCAAAAGCAAGGTGGTGGGGTTAAGAGCTGCCATTTTTAGGAAGCGGATTCTTGGGGGATCCAGTAGCAATACCTGATACTGGGTTATCCAGGCATTTGAGAGCCATCTCTCGGGTGGGCTCCTTAGTAATGTTTCTATTGAATGTGGGGCCACTATGTGTAAGCCCTGTCCCAGAGTTAATTTAGATGCTTCTTTTACTAAAACGGCAGTGGCGGCAATGGTTCGGAGGCAGCTTGGCCACCCGGCTGCCACATAGTCTAGTCTTTTAGACAGGTAAGCAACTGGCTTTTTTCATGGTCCTAGCATTTGGGTGAGGACTCCTTTTAAAAGCTTTTTGCTCAGCCTTGGTCCAGGGTAGAACTTCCTCCTTTCCCCCTGTGCTAGTGTACAAGGGTTTTGCTATTTCTGCAAACCTGGGAATCCAGACCCGGCACTATCCAACTGCTCCTAATCTCCTGTACCTGCCTTTTCATTTTTGGATGGGGTATTTTTAGGATAGCTTCAATCCTATTAGAAGACAGAGCTCTTTTTCCCCCTTCTAATATGTTGCTGAACTGGTGCAGAGTTGGGCCTTTTTGGCTAAGACCTGATAGCCCAACTAGGCTAGTTACTGTAACAAGTTTTCAGTTGCCTTTTTGCAGTTTGACAGATTATTAGCTGCCAGTAAGAGGTTCTGGATGCTCTTGTCTAAAATGAGCCAGATCCTGGCTTAAGGCCTCATCGAACAGGGTGGGAGAATTTTTGAAACCCTGCAGCAACTGAGTCCAAGTTAGTTGTCCAGAGAACCCCTCCTCTGGGTCAAACCATTCAAAAACAAAGATGGGTTGACTTCCCGTGGCCAGGGGAAGCGAAAAGAAGGCATCCTTTAAGTCCAGAACAGTGTAGACCTTCTGACTGGGAGGTAACAGGCTCAAGAGCGTATATGGGTTAGGCACAGTGGGGCAAATGGTTTTAATTCTTTTACTTACCTCTCGGAGATTTTGCACTGGCTGGAAATCATCAGTCCCAGGTTTTTGGACCAGGAGAAGGGGGTGTTCCAGGCCGAATGGCAGGGGACTAGAATACCTGCCTCCAGGAGTATTTTGATATGGACTGCAATGCCTTTTTTAGCTTTTAAGCTTATTGGGTATTGTCAGACTTTGATTGGGGTGGTGGTGCTAGTTAGCTGGACAACAACGGGGGGGCTGGTGGGGGGATAATCCTGGTAGGTTAGTTTCTGCCCATATGCCTGGTATTTTTTCTTTAAATTCCTGTGTGCCTGGAGCCGGCAGCACCACTTCTGCAGTAAGTAAATACTTTTCCAATAAGGGGCAAGTGAGGAGGATTGCCGAGGGGTTTGTATTGAAGGAGAGCTCAGCCGAATCGTTTTTGAAAGAGATGGTGGCTTGTAATTTCTGGAGAAGGTGTCTCCCCAAAAGACGGTATGGACACTCTGGCATTATAAGAAACGAGTGGGTGACAGTTTCTTCCCCAAGGTTAGTGATCCTAGTCTTAGTCCATGAGTAAGACTTTGTCTTTCCCGTTGCTCCCTGTATGGGGATTTTCTCCTTAGGTATGGGCCCTTCTGCTTGCTGGAGGATGGAGAAGGTCGCCCCAGTAGCCACAAGAAATTTTATAGGCTTGCCCCTGATGTCTAAGGTGACCTTGGGCTCCTGGGGGTTCAACAGAATGGGGCCCTGGCCCCATCAATTTGCCTCTTTAACTAGAATGGGGGCCGATTTTAGTCCTTTAAGTCCTTTTTTAGGGCATTTATTTTTCCAGTGCCCATTTTCTTTGCAGTAGGCGCACTGGTTTGCACCTAGGCCCAACCTTTTTCCTTGGTTTCCCTTTCTTTTTTCAATGGTTTTCCATTTATCTTTTTGTTTTTCTTGTTCAGCCATTGCAGATACTAAAATTTGGGCTATTTTTTTGGACTGCATGGTCCCGGGGTCATCTCTGTTGTTAAAAGTCCTTTGGGCAATCTCTATCAGTTCAGACAGCAATTTACCCTTAAATCCTTCTAATTTCTGTAACTTTTTTCTTATATTTGGGGCCGACTGGATGACAAATGCTATATTTACAGCTCGCCTATTTTGGGGCGCCTCTGGATCTATAGGGGTGTACAAGCGGTATGCCTCAAGGAGGTGCTCAAGGAAAGTGGCCAGAGATTCGTCTGGCTTTTGTATGGTTACCTGAGATAAGCTGGTCGGCTTCTTGGCCACCGCTCATATTCCCTGGAGTAGAGTCTGGCGATAATGATCGAGAGCCTCCTTACCTCTATCAGTGTTGGGGTTCCATCCGGGATGCATGGAGGGGAACACAGCCTCTAATTGGGTTGATTCAGTAGTAGGTTGTCCATCAGGTCCAAGAATTAACTTCCTTGCCTCTCTCCTAACTCGATCTTGTTCCTCAGAGGTGAAGAGGGCCTGGGGGAGCTGTTGGCAGTCATCCCAGGTGGGCTGGTGGGTAAAAAAGACAGTCTCCAAGAGGGAGATGAGCACTTGGGGCTTTTCAGAGAAAGAGAGATTCTTGTTTTTTCAATTATACAGATCTCTAGAGGAAAAGGGGACATAGACCATGAAAGGTGGGCGGTCGTCCCCCAGGGTAGGGCCAACCTACCTCAAGGGTAAAATTGGAGCTCTGGAAGAATCTGGTGATTGTGAACCAGAAGAAGGGTGGTAAGCAGAGCCACTTCTGGTATGGGGGTAACTGAAGGTCACCTCCCGGCTATCAGAGGGGCTGGTTGCTGCCTCTTGGCTGTTTCTCCCCTCTGGTCCTAAAGGGGGAGGAGGGGCTGTTGGGTATGGGGGAGGGTCCATCCAGAGCGGATCCTCCAATGGTTCTGTCAATACTGGGATCCCTTTAGTCCTTTCTTTTTGAGAGGTTTTTATTAAGAGGGCCATTTTTGCTCTGGGGGAAGGGGTCTTTCTTTTTGTGACTCCAGGCAAGACCGTAACCATTTGGGCTTTTTTGTTAAAATTTCAACCCAAACTAGTATATAGGGGATTTGGTCAGGGTGGCCTGGATCACCAAAAATCATCCTTTGAACTTTATAAGCTATAGACAGATCTGTGGTTCCCTCGGGAGGCCACCCAGAACCAAAAGTTGGCCACTCCCATGAGCAGAATTTTTTTTAAGTTGAAGGCATTGACAAGGGTTCCATAATCCCTGGCCTTCCATTGAAATTCCTGGAAATTTTTCAAAAAACATTGAAGGGGAGTACAGACAGATAAGCTTGACTGACCCATGGCAATTATGACAAGAATGACACAGAATGCGACAGAATGACACAGAATGTGACGAGACCAACAGATGAGAGAAGGGACAAACTAAACCAAGACAAACAAAAGCCTTATCCTTAATTGATTCCTAACCAGAAGCCCTGGGCAACGTCTTGTTCTGGGACCTGACCTTGGAAGTAATGCTGCATCCAGCCTTCCAGAGGTCCCCGACCTGGATCCAGTAACAGACCTGTACTTACCTGTGAGGTTTCCAGAAACAGATGACTCCATCAGATTTTGGATAATTTCAGAGGGTCCTGTAGAACAGGCCCAGTTCTTGGTCCTTGCCTGGGGCGGAGGAATGTTTCTCCGAGGCCTTCCCCTAGGCTGGACCTCAGTTCTGGGGGCAATCCCCAGGACCTGTGGTCACCAGATGTCCCATTAGGGAAGATCTCGCTGGAGCCTCCAAATGTTGTGGGGCGCACCGAAAGAGAGACCACATAATTCAAAACTGCAAGCCAATTTGGAGTCTTCATTAGCTGGCTGGTGACGGCCTCAGAAACTTCCAAGAAGGAAGATTCAGAGAGCAGTACCTAGAGGTTTTTAAGGTGTGCTTATAAAGGCTAAAATTATGTGTGGTTTTGCAGTTGCTAGCAAGCAAGCATATCATAGAAGCAGAAAAATGCCGTTAGCTGTTGCCAAAACACATCCCGTTCTCTCAGTTCCCTAACATTGGTTATTGTTTAACTCTTGGGGACATTCCACCCCAATGTTGTGGGGACTTTCCTTGCTTGGGCTTGATTGATTGCTCCCGGCCCTCCACAACCAGAATCTATCACAGCATTAAAATTGGAAAGGAAGAAGTAAAACTTTCCCTATTTTCAGATGATATGATAGTATATACAGAAAATCCTGAAAAATCCACAACGAAACTCCTGCAGCTAATAAATGAATTTAGCATAGTGGCAGGGTACCAGAGCAACATCACAAAATCAGTAGTTTCTCTATACACGAGTAATGAATAATCAGAAAAAGAAATCAACAAAAAATTTCACTCACAAAGCAACTAAAAAATCAAATATCTAGGGATAAACCTAATTAAGAATGTAAAGGACTTGTACAAAGAAAACTACAAAACACTGGTACGAGAAATTAAAGACCTAAATAAATGGAAGGATACTCTGTATTCATGGATTGGAAGACTAAATATCATTAAGATGTCAGTAATACCCAAGGCAATTTATAGATTCAGTGCAATCCCAATAAAAATTCCAACAACCTTCTTTGCAGAAATGGAAAAGCCAGCAATCAAATTTATAGGGAAGGGTCAGGGTCCCTGAATAGCTAAAGCCATCTCAAAAAAAGAAGAATGAAGTTGGAGGAATCACACTTCTGAGCTTAAAACTGATTACAAAGCCACAGTATCACAATAACCTGGTGCTTTCACAAGGACAGACTATAGACCAATGGAATAGAATTGAGAGCTCAGAAATCAACCCTCATATTTATGGCCAACTGATTTTTGATGAGGTAGCAAGTTCATTTAATTGGGAAAGAATAGCCTCTTTGAGAAATGGTGCTGGGTAAACTGGACCTCTATTTGAAAACAAAAATAAGTATCCCTACTTAATACCATATATAAAAAACAGCTAAAAATAGATCCAAAACCTTAATATAAGAGCTAGAACTATCAAATTCTAAGAATAAAATTTATGGAAGCATCTTCAGGACTTTGAGTTAGTCAATGGTTCCTTGGACTTTATACCCAAATCACAAGGGACCAAAGAAAAAATAGATAAATGGGACCACATCAAAATATATAAAGTATTTTTCCTTTTTTTTTTGCATGGGCAGGCACCAGGAATCAAACCCGGGTCTCCAGCATGGCAGGCGAGAACTCTCCCTGCTGAGCCATCCTGGCCCACCCTATAATAAGTCTTTTGTTCCCCAAAAGAGTTATCATGAAGCAAAAAGACAGCCTTAAAATGGGAGAAACTATTTGGAAATCAAATATCTAATAAGGGATTAATGTCCAGAATACATAAAGAAATCCTCCAATTCGACAACAACAAAAAACAACCCAATTAAAAACTGAGCAAAAGACTTGAAAAAGATTCCTCTCCAAAGAAGACATGCAAATGGATAGAAGGCACATGAAAATATGCTCAACATCATTAGCCATCAGGGAAATGTAAATCAAAACCACAATGTAGTAAATTTTAAGATCATGAGATACCATTTCATACCATTAGAATGGTTGCTACTTAAGACTGGTAAATAACAAGTGTTGGAGAGGATGTGGAGAAACAGGGAAACTTGAATAGATATTTGCACACCAATGTTCATAGTGACATTATGCACAATTGCCAAAAGATGGAAGCAATCCAAGTGTCCAACAACCGATGAAGGGATAAATAAAATGTGATATATATATATACATACAATGAAATATTATCCAGCCATAGAAGGAATGAAGTCCTGAAACAAGCTATAATGTGGATGAACCTTGAAGATATCATGTTGAGTGAAATAAGCCAGATGCAAAAGAACAAATATTGTATGATCTTACTTATTTGAAACAATTAGAATAAGCAAACTCACAGAGTCAGAGCCTGGACCATGTTTCCAGGGGATGGGGTGGAGATAGGGAATGGGAATTTAAGGCTTAAAATTCACAGGGTTCCTATTTGGAATGATGGAATTATACTATACAAATAGTGAACCCCAAGTTAAACGATGGCTTTAATTAACAGTATTTTAAAGAAGTGCTACAATTAATTGTAACAAATGTTCCACATCAATACAAGGGTTGTTGGTGGAGTGGTATATAAGAATCCTGTATTTCATGCAAGATTGTTCTGTAAATCCACCACTTTGCTGATTTAAAAAAAGTGCAACTGGAATAAACCATGACATTAAAAAAATAAGCCATCAACACAGAATTCTATATCCAGTGAAAATATTCCTCAAGAATGAACATGAAATAAAAAACGTTCTGATGAAATAAAACTATGAGACAGTATCTCTAATAGACCTGCATTTTCAGGCTAGGGAAATGATACCAGGTGATAATTTTGATATTTAAGAAGGATTAAATAACATTGGAGAAAGTAAATATTTAAGTAATATAAAATACTATTTCCCTTTTAATTTCTTTAAAATATACATCACATGAGAGGGTTTATCATATCCATGATGTGATATATTTTACAACAATAGCATAAGAATGGGTGTGCATAGTTAAATGGACTTATTAATTGAAATGGTACACTATTAATTCAAGTAGACAGTGGAAATTAAGGATGCATTTTATAGCCCATAAAGCAAACACTACAAAATTGTGCAAAGAGGAACAACAAAAGATCAAAAGGCAAATTAAAGTAGAATTCTAAAAAAAAAATTCACATAATACAAATGGAGACAAGAAAGGAGGAATAAAAGAACAAATATTAGATGGAAGAAAAACAGAAAATAAATAGTAGAAGAGTAGGCCTAAACTTAACCTTAAGGCATTAAGAATAATTGCCTTAAATGTAGGAGTGCTATTTCAGAGCAAGGGTAATCTAGGGAATGGAATGAAATTGATATGTGAAATGATTTTATAAAAAGAGGCCACAATATATTGAATAAAAACATTGTTTGCAACCTTTCATGTAATTAAAAAAAAATTTTTTTAATAAAACTAGAACTCTTCCTCCTTCAAAAAAAATGTAAGTGTGCTAAACACTGCAATGAAATTAAAATACAAAGACTGTCAGAATGGATTTTTTGTAAGTTCCAACTATATACTGTTTATAAGAGATGAATTTTTTTTCTATTCTCTATTATTATTTAAAAGCATTTTTTTAAACATAATAAACGTGAATATATTCTTACCATATGATCATTCTGTTCTTGGTACATAATCAATAACTCACAATATCATCACATAGTTATATATTCATCACCATGATCATTTCTTAGAACATTTGCATCAGTTCAGAAAAAGAAATAAAAAGAAAAAAGAAAAAAACTCTCACATACCATACCCCTTCCCCTTCCCTCTCATTGACTGCTCGTAATTCCATCTACCCAATATATTTTAGCCTTTGTTTCCCCTATTTTTTTATACCCCTTACCACTCCCTTTCATTGATCACTAGCATTTCAATCTACTCAATTTATTTTAACATTTGTTCACCCTATATTTATTTTTGTATGGGCAGGCACTGGGAATCGAATTCAGGTCTCTGGTATAGCAGGTGAGAAGTCTACCTGCTGAACCACCGTGGCCAGCCCTATTTATTTGTTTTTAATCCATATGTTTTACTCATTCTTTCATATTGTAGATAAAAGGAGCATCAGACACAAGGTTTTCACAATCACATAGTCACATTATGAAAGCTACATCATTATACAATCATCTTCGAGAAACATGGCCCCTCAGCTCTACATTTTCAGGCACTTGCCTCCAGCCTCTCCAAACTACCTTAGCTAAAAAGGTGATATCTATATAATGCGTAAGAATAACCTCCAGGATAACCTCTCAACTCTGTTTGAAGTCTCTCAGCCATTGACACTTTATTTTGTCTCATTTCTTTCTTCCCCCTTTTGGTCGAGAAGGTTTTCTTAATCCCTTGATGCTGAGTCCCAGCTCATTCTATGATTTCTGTCCCACATTGCCAGGAAGGTTCACACCCCTGGGAGTCATATCCCATGCAGAGAGGGGGAGGGCAGTGAGTTTGCTTGTCGTGTGTGGGTGAAAGAGAGAGGCCACATCTGAGCGACAAAAGAGGTTCTCTTGGGAGGTGACTCTTAGACCTAATTTTAAGTAGGCTTGACCTATCCTTTGCAGGGATAAGTTCCATATGAACAAACTCCAAGATTGAGGGCTTGATCTATTGCTTTGGTTGTCCCCAGTGCTTGTGAGAATATCAGGAATTCTCCACATGGGGAAGTTGAATTTTCCCCCTTTCCCATCCTTCCCCCAAGGGGACTTTGCAAATACTTTTTAATTCACTGTTCAAATCACTCTGGAATTTATTGGGGCATCACTCTGGACAAACCTACAAAGTCTCATGCCCTACTCAAGGTTTCATGTACTTATGGTATTCAATTAAACTGTCCACATAAGTTATGTTAGGAAATGCAATAGTCAAAATATAAATTTTGTACCAATAAATATTTTTTGCTTTAGCCTCACACATAAGTTAAAATTTTAAAATATGAATTAACATCTATTTTCAACACCCTCCAATATTGACAATCCTTTGTTCTTCCTCATGCAACAACATTTTTTAATTTGTACATTTAGTCATTATCGTTGTACACTCTAGGCATTCCTAGATTTTATAATCTCAGTCTTAATCGTTTATCTTTCCTTCTGATTTCATTCGTGCCCCCAGGCCACCTCCCTCTATCATTCTCACATTCAGCTTCATTCAGCGTACTAACATTTTGTATTACAGTCAGGTAGTACTGTGCTATCCATTTCTGAATTTTTACAGTCAGTCTTGTTGCACAATCTGTATCCTTTCAGCTCCAATTACCCAATATCTGCCCTATTTCTATCTCCTGATGGTCTCTGTTCTTAACAGAAATTCTCCAAGTTCATTCCTAATGTTAGTTCACATCAGTGAGACCATACAATATTTGTCCTTTTGTTTCTGGCTAATCTATAAGAGATGAAACTTAAACATAAATACAACTGTAGACCTTGTTGGAACAACCTGAGCAATATTGTACAAAAGTCGCCAAAGTTCCTAATTCCCCAAAAGTACTTCCTGTTTACTTGACAATGATCTATCATATAGCATTGAGTACTGTACTCTCATTTATTAATTCTCATAACCTTATGCCAAGAGAATAAAAGCAGTTATCTAAAACACATATTTAACTTTCTCCCTAACAATGCCCATGGGGGAAAAGACACAGAAGGTTCTCCCCATTGCCTGATTCCTGGAACAATTGCAATCACAGTTACAACTCCAGGAGAGACTGCAACCTGTAAAATCAATCTATCAATTAATCTTCAAATAATATCCAGTTCAAGCAACTCTTTTCAAAGTGTTAAGGACCATGCTGTCCCTAACTTAAATTCACAATAAATTCTGAAAGAAAAGCAATCCATAATTAAGTAATTCTAGGAAATCTCCTGAAATTATAAAACATGGATGTTCTACGTGACCCTCTTGTACTCAACATCTTGGTTTGTCATTGTTGGGTCCCTTTCTGGGTATTTGGAAGTGATGGAAATCGAACTAAGTAAGCTTCATGAGAAGTTTCAGATTAAATTTTTTTCAAAAAGCCTATTTAGTTTTTCACAATACAGTAATAGATTTACAAAATAACATTTCCATTTCCTAGCACTTAAAAATAGTGCTAGGGCAGGCCACGATGGCTCAGCAGGCAGAGTTCTTGCCTGCCGTGCCGGAGACCCGGGTTCGATTCCTGGTGCCTGCCCGTGGGGGAAAAATAAATAGTACTAATCACACCACGAACCATAATCACAAGCACTGCATTTTAAGACCTAAAAGGAAATCTTTTTATGTCAAATCTAAAACCCAAACAAATGCAGACTTCTTATAGATGAGGATAACTGTGAAGTGTACCATGGCACTGCTTAGCTGAAGAAGCTACTTCTTCAGAAAATACCCGATTCCTTGAAACTCCAGTTTGGTTACCAAATATTTCCCATCATGAAATTATAGGTATTTAAACAATTAAAATCATAATTATGTCTCAGAGTTTACATAGTGTATTATATGCATATATCACATTCTTGACAGTTACAGGTCTACTCTGTATCTGAGAAAGTAAACAGGCTGGATAGGGTACCTGTAATTCAGGCTTCCCTGAAACAGATACATACAGGAGACTTCCTGGTGGAGGATGAAAGATGACGGAGGCTGGAATTTGGGAAAATTTCTAGGTTTCTGGATTTGGTATCTAAATTAGAGGTGTAACCAACACTTAATGTGAGCATCAAGTGGGGAAGAGTAGAGTTTGATTTTGAACATATTGACCTTGAAGTGTAAATAAATTGGTCCGGAGCCCAGGTGAGATAAATGCAATGGAAAAAGATTCTAGAGTCATTAAAGTGACCACTGAAATCAAGGGCATGAATGCAATCATTTAGGAGATTGAGTAGATTAAGGGGAAAATGTCAAGGATGGAGCTGGCAGAAAAGAACTCAACAAGATGCCTGGGAAGGAATGTCAGGAAAATGGGAGATGAGGAAGAGAGTTGTGCTACTGACACCAAAAGGAAGTGAGAAAGCAGAGCAACAGAGGCTCAGTGGCAGAATTCTCACCTGCTATGCTGGAGACTGGGTTCTATTCCTGTAGCCTGCCCATGCTAAAAAAAAAAAAAAAAAAAGGAAGCGAGAGCAACAGGGAGGAGTGCCAAATGGTACAGAATAAATATGTATTTTCCCAATACAGTTCTTGTCAATGCTAAGGAAGGCATATAAGTTTTGAGCTCAATAAGCCTTATGGCCCACTGTTATCATTAATTTACAGGTGCTATAGAAACTGGACTCAAGAAAAAGGGGACAAATTGAAAAATTAGAAAGGCACACAATATAAATGAACTTTATTATGGGTGTCAAACCTGTTTTGTGCACCTCGGTTTCCTTCAACTGCGATAGGAGCCCAAAGTAAGATAAGATTCACTTTGTAGAAAATCTTCACTATTGAGTGTTTTTTATTTGGCATTTTATCTGCTATAAGAGAGCCACCCATGAACCATTTCGATCAAGAAATTAATACTTTCACTCAGCGAAGTACAGAATCAAAAAGCCTTTCTAATCCTTTGGGAACTGGTTTGACAGTTTCCATAGCCGTGCAAATGGCTACACTAATGGGTTCTTATAAAACTCTTTTTTTTTTTTTTAAGTAATGAGAGGTGTGGCAAAGGACTACACATTTGTTTAGACAGAAGTACCTTTTCTTCATTGTCATCAAATATTTCCTATGCAACATGGTCTTGTTGCTGGGTCAGATTTGCTACTCGATGCACTTAACAGCCAATCTACGATCCTGGGGTTTCAAAGAAAGAGCGAACTTTTACTGCAAAGCACAAGGCAAGGAAAATAGGAGGTCTGCAGTCCTCACATCTGTCTCCCCAGAACTGGAGAGCTTCTGAGAGTTTTACAAAATCTAGGAAAAGGCAGGCTTCTGATGATGAGTACAATGGTTTGAGATGACCAGGTTAGAGATAGTCTAATTATGGAGCATATGCAGACAGCTTACATACTTGGATAGGACGAATGTAAGGAACATGGTGGATTAAAGCAATTACGGGCGTGACTTAAAAGTAATACAATGAGGTATGGGCTACTATAGTAACTATAAGTTTTGTGCTACTGCACATGGAGGGTCAGCTTTCATTAGAACTGACCCCATCTATCACCATAAGATAGAAATCGGAGTGGTTTGGCTCAGACTTCTTCATTAATAAACATTAAAGGGGCTGTTAACCGAATCACAGAAGTACAGCATTACTAGATTATTATGAGGCTACTCAGTTACAGTTACAAAGCAAAACATCAAGATATCCGGGCTACCATTATGTGAGTTACAACAGTTACAAGTATTTGCCTTTTGGCCACATTACAAATACATAAGAAGGTTAATAAACATCTAAATAAAGTTCAGTAAGCTATGATTATATTTGTTAATTATCAGGTACAGTCTTCAGGGCACCATTAGGTAGTAAGTGTATGCTGTCCTTAAAGCAACAAAATTCTTTCCCTAAGATGACATAGCGGTGGAATAAAAAAATGTGGAAAACATAAAAGTAACTTGATGATTCTGACATTACTCTAGACCACCTTGGCAATTCAAGGAGTTCTAAGATACAACTCATAGTCCATCCTTCTTGCTCCCTCTGGCTTCTTTTGCCCAGGCCTTTCATTTGCAATCCTCTGGAAGGTCCTCAAACACGACCAGATCAGCTTCCCAAACAGGAGCAAGGCTGGGGAGCCGCGGGGCCCCCAGACACTGCCTTGGGCAGGTCCACGCTCCCCTTTGGGTTCAAGGCTGCAACTGAAAGGGCAATATTAGGGCGGTTTCTACACCAGTTCCAAAAACTGATGCTGACGTCCATCAGAGAACTTATATATTATTAGTTATGTACTGTTCCATCATATAACTATAAAAATAGGGCAGATATGAATTTCAAATGGAGCCCAACACAGTAAAGGGTGGATGGCGTTTTAACAGGAAAAGCAAGCCATGTTGTAGCATACATACATAGGGCGCTTTCTGAAATGAAGGTCTCGGGACGGCTGCCACAGGTGAAGTTTTAAGTGCCTGACAAGACACTTCTAAGAGAGGACGGGAGTCCTAGAAAAACTCTTTTTTACTTTTTTTTCAAATACTTTTTTTTTTTTTGCTCTAACCGCCAAATGAAAATAAAGGTCAGAAGTTTGGCTGGAGGGCTCGTTTTCTTGCCTGAAGATTTTTTCGGCTGGGGGAGGTAAACACTTTGACCCTCCTGGGTCGCTCGCCTTCTCTGCAGGGAACCGCGGCTGCGAGAAGCGCCGCGCGCGGTGGGATGCCTCGGCCCGCGGAGTTTTCGGTTTCCACTTGTCCTCCCCAGGCCTCTCCCACTTCCTCTCACCGCCACCAGGCCCCCACCCCGACCCGGGCCCTGCCCGGCCGCCAAGCCCCGGTCCCGGAGGCGAATTCCTGTGGGTCCCAGGAGCCCAAGGAGTTTGGAGCGAGACGGGAAATTGCAAAAGTCCTCACCCCTCTTCCCTCCCCCGTGGCTTTCCCGTAACGCCCGCCCCTGGGCGCTCACCCCGCAGCTGATTCATAGCCCGGGATCGGGCGCCAGGCCGCCTCTGCCCGTCCACACCGCGTCCCTACTGGCGTCTGCACCCGCGCCTCACCCCTCCCCCGCCGCCCCCACCCCGCGCCGCCGAGGACTCGGTCCCACTCGGAGCCCGATGACAAAGACGTGAGTACCCCAGGGCCGCCCGGCGCCCCCTGTCCCGCCGCCGCGCCCCGCCGCCGCGGGTCACTTTACTCCCAGCGAAGAACCAGACTCGGAAGCGCGGCCGCCCGCTTTCGCTCCTGGGTGCCGCCGGGCGCCGGGCGCTTGCCTTGGCTCGGGTGCCATCCACTCCCAGAAGGTATTTTTCCGGGTCCTCGCCTCGGGCCCGCCTGCCTGGTGGGTAGCGCTCAAGAGTAATTTATTCCGGAGCGGACACCGCAGGATCCACCAGGTTGCCTTCCCCGCTTCCCCGGCCACCCTCCCACCGCCTCATCCTCAAGGGGGCCCGTGAAAGTTTCTTGGATTAAAATTCCCGTTTGATCTACTTTTGCCTCCTTCTGTACACTCTGCCCTGGGAGTTCATTGCTGTCCCCAAGCCCCCCACCGCGCCAGGCTTTTGTATCTAACACCTCCTCCCGGTTTTATGGACGAAGAACCAAAGCCTGAAGGGGTTCAGTGATTTGTAAACAAGCTTATTCTCCTGCTCAATTCGAGTCCCAGTAATGAGTCCCAGTAAACGCGGGAGCCGTCGTAGGCAGGGAGGAGATGGAATTGAATGTGGTGCTTTTAGTTCAGGTTAGGAGGAACTCTGGTGAGTAAGAGAGAAGCTTTAAATCTTAGTTGGAGCTCTGCAACTGACTGTCCCCAAATTACTTTTCTCCTCGTAATCTGTTTCCTTGTCGTACAATGACTGTTCATACCTACTATGGACCAGGTGCTATTCTTTTTTTTTTTTTTTCCGCTTGTGTACATTTTTTATTGAGGTGTAATTCACATAACATAAAATTAACCACTTTAAACAGCGCAATCAGTGGCATTTAGGACATACACAGCTTTATCTATCAAATTCCAGAGCAGGTGCTATTCTAAGTACTTTAGTTATGTTAACTCATTTCAGCTTGCTAATGACATAGGTACTAGTGTTGTCATTCTCATTTTATCAATGAGGACATTGGGCCCAGAGAGGCTGAGTAACTTGTCTGAGATCACACAGCTATCAAGTGGCAGAGTCAGAATTTGGCTTTGTCGTCTCTGATCTTAATGACTGTGCCCTCAAACTCTGGGACTCTTTTCAGAGTTTGGGGCTGAAGAGGCCTGGGGGGTGGTGCTTGATTGTTAAACTGCTTTGTCTCTTTCCTGGGCTATTTTAAAGGGACTCAGAGCCTTTGCAGTTGAATGGTCCCAAACAGGCATAGTGACTGGGGGTTCCCAAACTTAGTATGCCTCAGAATCATTCCTGGAGCTTTGCAAAAGTACACACCACTGGACCTCAATTGTAGCTTCCTATTCAGAATCTTCAGGGGGCGCTCAGTTTGGCCTAGTCCCTAGTACCAATAAGGACTGCTAGTTTGCCTCCAGTGGCAGGGAGCTCACCACCTAATATTTTATTGCTGGACAGAGCTCATTTTCAGCCCTAACTTGTCTCCTTTTCACTTGGCCCCTGTTCTGCCTCTTTGTGTCCCAGCAAATGTGTCTGAGCCTTTTACATCAAAGGCAGCTTTGACAGAAAAGGTGGCGTGGGGTGTCCAGCTGGGACTCAAGCCCCACTGGAGAATACACTGTCACACTGGGTCTCTTTCCCTCTATCCTTTTCTTTAACTTTAGTAGAGAAGGGGTGCATGGAGGTGTTCCAGGGTGCTCTGATACACCTACTTGTCTTGAGAAAAGGAAGAAGTCAGGAAACCCGTTATGGTTTTGAAAGCGGAGTCAGTGATAAAGTGATCTGACAAGGAGAAGGAGTGGCTTTTCTTGTGGGAACTAGGATGGGGTGTTGTCAGCTCCAGTACAAGGAAATTTCAGCGACTGTTGTCATGCTCACAGAAACAGAGAGCACTGGCCCTTCTTTCCCTGTGGGTGGAAGTCCTTCTTGATTTTTTATTAAATGTGTGAAATGGGTAAAAAATAAAAACAAACAGAAATATGCTAAAGAAAACCCTCCCTCCAAGCAGACTTTTTTATAGCTATAGCAGCTCCTTGGTTTCACAGCCTACCTTCCTTCCTCATTTTAGTTCTACTCATTCTTCAGCATTTATTTACTTCAGTTGTCTGGGTTTTGCTTTTAAGTTCTAAAATAATACAGTAATACCTGAATACATTCTCATTGTTAAAGATTCAAATGACATAGCGGTATATGAAATGAAATATAAGATTAAATTAAAGTGCATTACTCTTAGTCCCATTTAGAAGAGGGAAGTTTAATTTAGTAATCATTCCAAGATTTTTTTCTATGCATTTATGTAGTATGTATAGATACATTTGTTTTAAATATATAAATGAGGTCTTAATTTTACATATTATTGTGCAGTTTGCTTTTTTCAATATCCAGGTCTAGAGCTCTTTCCATATCTGTGCATACTGTTTTGTTTGTGGCTCTATGGTATTCTGAAGTGGAAATATAATATGATTTATCCATCCTTTTCTTTCTTGATAGATATTTGGGTTGCTTAAAATTGTTCAACAATCATAAAAGTACTTCGGGGAATATTTTGCATTCGTCTTTGTTCCCAAGCGTGTATATTTTTGTGGAATAGAATCCTAGGAGAGGTATTCTTGGGTCGAAGGGTTTTTTCAGTCTGACAGGTACAGCCATCCAAATGCACCACTCCTTGCCCCTCCCCACCATGATGTACCAATTGAAACAGGGCATAAGAATACCTTACCCCTCATCCTTCCTAACATCAATTGTTACCTTTTTTTTTTAATTTGTAAAGCTGAGAAATAAGTGAAACATAATATTGCACTTTAATTTCCATATTGGTGATTACTATTGAGATTTAATATCTCTCTATATTATGGGCTGTTTCAGTTTGCTAACGCTGCTGGAATGCAAAATACCAGAAATGGATTGGTTTTTACAAAGGAGATTTATTAGGTTACAAATTTACAGTTTTAAGGTCATGGAAATGTCGAAATTAAGGCATCAACAAGAGGATACCTTCACTCATGAAAGGCCAATTGCGTCCAGGGTTTCTCTGTCATGTGGGAAGGCACGTGGCAACATCTGCTGGCTCTTTTCTTCTGGACTGGTTTCTGAATGGCTCTCCCAGCTCCTGTGGGTCCTTCTGGCTTCTGCTGGGGTGCTTTCTTTCTTCAGATGAATGTCTGCAGATCTTCTCTTAGCTTCTCCAGGGCAAACTCTGAATTTCATCTCTTGTCTTGGCATCTTCTGGGGCATTTTCTGCCTCCAGTTGTCATCTCTCTGCTCTATTGACTCTGAGCTCTCTCTATGTTTTCTGCCTTTTATTCTCTTCATGGATGACCCCAGTAACAGGATGAAGACCCACCTTGAATTGGGTGGGTCACATCTCCATGGAAACAACCTAATCTTTTGATTAGGTCTGCAACTGCAAGATTGAATTAAAAGAAGATGGTTTTTCTGGGTACAGAAGAGTTTCACACCAACACATGGGCCATTTGTGTTCTCCTGTGAATTGCTTGTTCATGTCCTTTGCCCATTTTTCTATTGAGTTGTTTTTTTCATATTCCTTTTTATTGCAGAAGCTGTGTACGTTTTCTGGATCTTAAACCTTTGTTGTAGATGGTGCATATATTTCTTCTAGTAAAACGCTTTTGTTTTTAACTATCTTCTACCATACAGAAGTCTTAAATGTTTGTCTAAACAACTCTGCAAATCTTTTTCTTCATGATTTCTGTGCTTCTTCTAGTTTGGGAAGGTCGTTTATTACCTAAACATAATTTTTAAAATTACCTTATTTTCTTTCAATACTTTTATTAATTTGGCTTTTATACTTTGCTTACATGTAAACCCATGAGATAATTTTTGTATAAGATGTAATTTAATTTTTTCCTGACGTTTTAGCCAGTTGATCCAATAATATTTATTTAATAGTCATATTAGTCAGGGCTCTCTAAGGAAGTAGAACCGACAGGAAATATCTGTAAATATTATGAGATTTTTATAAAAATTGTTTCCCATAACTGTAGGGATGCACAAATTCAAATTCTGTAGGTCAGGATGTAAGCTGGGAACTCTGATGAAGGTTTTTGATAGATTCCCCAGGAGAAGCTGGTCAGCTGAAGTAGAGATGGAAATTTTCTCTTCTGCTGCTGAAGTGATCAAGTCTCCTTTTAAATTCTTGCACTGATTAGATGAGAGATCCCTCCTTGTTGAAGGCAGTCTTCTCAGTTGATTGTAGATGTAGTCAGCCATAGGTGCAATCAACTTACTGATGATTTAAGTCCACAAAATGTCCTCACAGTAACAGCAGGCCAGTGCTTGCTTGACCAAGCAACTAGACACCATAAACTGGCCAAATTAACACACGAATCTAACCATCACAATAGTTCATCTTTTTTCCAGTTGACTTAAGGTTTTCTATTTTTTATTGAAAAATAAATCCGTATTTCTACATAGGTCTGTTTTGGGATTCTATTCTATTTGAGCTTTTTTGGTCACGTTTTATGCCAATTCCACACTGTTAAGTATTATATAGCTTTATAGTATTTTTTTTATATCTAGGGGGATAAACTTATACTTTTTCTTCAAAAACTCTTTTTGGTGATGATTCTTATGCATTTTCTTTCATATAGACTTTGCAAACAAAGCTTGTCAGATTTAATAAAAATTTTTGGAGTTTTTCTTAGGATTTGTTGAGTTTATAATTGTTAGTAATTTTTTGTGTGCCTTAAAATCAATTCTATTATAGGTTTCACAAATGTGGTAAAGTCTTGGGCTTTGGAGAGTGTCCCACTTGATTTCAAGTTCTAGCTTTCCACCTGGTTAACTATGTCAATGTAAACCAGTTACTTTTAACCTTTCTTAGTCTTAATTTCCTCATGTATATTTGGGAATAATAGTAGAATCTCTTTCATAGTGCTATTGTGACTATTCAGTTAGTAAATGCATGCAAATCACCTAGCAGAGCTCCTGGCAGAGAGTTGACTTTCATACATGTTAGCTGAGGTTGTTTTCATGTTTACCTTTATATACTAAAGTGGGTTTGCAGAATGCCTAATGTTTAAAATGTTAACCAGTAAATATTTTTCTTTATTTATTGATAGCATGGTGGGAGACAAAAATATGTAATAATATGTAATACATGAAAATATGTAATAAATATATTGCATATAGTAATGCTTCTCAAACTTTTATATGCATATGCATTGCCTGGGATCTTATTTAAATGCGGATGTTTATATATAGGTCTGAAGTATGGCCTGAGAATTCTGTATTTCTAATAAACCACAAGGTAATGTCAGTACTGCTGAACTTTTGTCCACACTTGCAGTTTATAGCTCTTCACTGGTATTTAAAATCATGCTGCTAGGGATAATATTTCCTGTTTGCATAAATGTTATTGATAGGACTTGTAGATTGCTTTTTTTAATAATATTTCCTAAAGAACTAGATTATAGGTTTTCATTTCTTTTTTTTTTTTTTTTTGAAGGAAGAGTATTAGTGAGAGCATTAAATATAGCACCAAGTTCTATTCTTGGATCTGTTATCATTCAAGTAATTGTCTACGTGGTTTATTTAAAACTGTTGATATGAAGACAATCAAATAAAATAACCAGTCAGGCTATTAAATCTAAAGTCAATGGAAAGAAAAGGCACAATTGCACGTGGTTTAGCAAATAGAAAAATGTAAGACATGAGGAACATGTGGAAAAATGTAAGACAAAAAGAACTCTTGGAAAACATGGCATGAGACTCCAGTGTTTGAGAACATGATTGTGTGCCAACTTTTGAGAAGTTGTAAACCAAAAGAAGCCATGTCTTCATAGGAGTCCATTTTTCACACCCCCTGTTATATCTTGGCCGCTCTACTTTTACTCTTCCTACCAGAGAGCAAGGTAACTTCACATACCTCAATATGCCCGTCTATTAGAAGGGACAGCAGTATGGCTTTCTACCCACCAGGACACTGGTTATTTTCTGTACTTGAAAATGCATTATTAAATGCATTATTAATTAATGCATTAATAAAATGCATTATTAAATACATTATTATGTATCGTTACTTTCTCAGGACTTAAGAGGTCACATTTTTGTATAGAGACATGACAGCCTCATAGCCTGATGTAGTGCCTAAAAAGTACTGACCTATTATCAGGCCTGTTTGACAGCCATGGGCTAGTTTTGAATCCCAAATCACTGTCAACTAGCCTAACCCTTGTCAACTAGTTTAACACTGTTGGGTTATATGGTTTAAGTGTGGGAATAATGGAACTTCCAAGTACTTGTACAAAATGGGATCCAACATTTTTTAAAAGAATTATATACCCATTTTAAAGAATGTGGTATGGTACAGAATTACATGACTTAAAGTTATCCTTAATTCCACTTATCCTTTCCACTTCCCTTTCCCCACCCTAGCTCCAAACTAATAATTATTTATAGTTGGTTATGCCTTTTGGATCTGTTTGGATCCTTCAAGAAGAAGGCACCAAGACAGAAATAAAAATGCAGGAGATTTACTGAGGGAATTACTTGTGAGAAAGAAAGGGGAAAAGAAGCAGGAGCAGGCTGAGAGGGTGGCCTCCAGACTCAGTGCACCTAGGAGAGGGGAGAGGAAAGCAGGAAGATTGGGAAGGAAGGGCTTGCAGGTGCATGCAATTCTGAGAGTCTTGACCTGTGAGGAGTCCCATGTCAGGGAGGAATAACATGGCTCAGTCATTGGCTGGGAGCAGCCTGGGGGGACTGTGAGTGTAATATGCAGGGGATCCAAAGGTGCAGTAGCTGGGGGCCGTCAGTCAGCTCTGCTTCCTGCTAGAGATTCTTCTGAAGGGGGCTCTGATTGGCACTGCTACCTGGTCGCTGCACTTCTCTTCCAGACATGTTTTAGTGCATGTACTGTTCTGAAACTTGCTTTTTCACTTAATGCCATTGGACATTCTTCTGTGTCAGCACACGGATCTATTTCTTTCTTTCTTTTAACAGTTACATAGTATGCCTTCGTAGGAATGCACCATCATTAAGTTTTCTAAATTTTGATGAGCATTTGGCTTATTTTCATTTTCTTCCTCAATACAAACAATGCTACAATATATATGTGTACATGACTAAATATATATGTAATTTTAATAGATATTGCCAAATACCTCAGTAAAGTTATACTTTTTGACCATCAGTGAGTTAGAGTGCCTAATTCTACAAAGTACCACCAATGCTAGGTATTAAGACCTTTTTAAGCTTTGCAGTTGGACACCACACAGACACATCCGATTATGGTTTTGATTTGCATTTATTTAGCTAGCAGTGATATTACCCAGATTTTCTTTTTTTTAAATTGGGAAATATAACATATATACAAAAAAAAGCAATGCATTTCCAAGTACATTTTAACAAGTCGTCATAGAACAGATTTTAAAGTTTGATATGGGTTACAGTTCCACAATTTTTTTTCTTCTAGCTGTACCCAGATTTTCTTTTTTGGCTATTTGTATTTCCTTCTTTTTTGTCTATTCTATACTTAAGTCATTTATCAGTTTTTCTGATTGATTTCGAAGAGCTCTTTATATATTAGGGATAGTAACCCTTTGCCATGGCATTGAAACCATTGTTCCCAGTTTATTGTTAGTCTTGGAGCAGTTACACACTAACATTTTTTTTTAGGTTTATGTAATCACTGTAGCAATGTTTATCTTTATTGCTAGTGGATTTCATGCCATGTTCATAAAGATTATAAAAATTTTCACCCATGTTTTATTCTAGTACTTTTGATAGTTTTATTTTTTTACATTTGTATCTTTGCTCATGTGAACTTTATTTTGCTGAAGGGAGTGAGGCAATAGCAATAATGATTAAATTAGCATTAATTGAATTTACTATATGTAAATGCTCATAATCCTGTTTAATCCTCATGCCAATTCTATTTCATTCCCATTTTACAGAAAAGGAAATTAGGATTTACAGGGCCACAATAACTTCTCCATGTTCACACAGTTGCTAAGTACCAGAGCTGAGATTTAACCCTGCTTAAATCTCTTACATCAGAGCCCATATGCTTAATTATTACCACTTCCTTTTCCCACAGATGGCCAGGCTGTCGTTCCAGTACCATTTTGAGGAAGAATCTATCTTTTTTCAACTGATCTGAAATATTTTTAGCATATGTGAAATTCTTACACATAATTTGGATCCAGAATATCACTTAGACCTGGGTTTCTGTTCCTTTCTTTGGTGTCCCCTATCAGTTAGAGACTCAGCTTTACTCCAAACTAGTGTCACAGATACCAGGAGTCTTTTAACTGAACGTTGTTTAAAATAAAGATTAAAAATATATATATTAAACCAGCTGTGCCTGCGCCAATTCAGTCCCTTGAATCAGGATACATCTACTAAGCTGATAGAAACACTTCACTGTTACCCACTGGGTAGCGTCAAAGGGAAGGAAAGAAGGGCTTAAACTTTTCTGTGGGGCATACCTCCCTGTGGTGACTTGAGGAGGAAGGGGTGGTGGAATTGGAGTGAAACCCTTACAGGTAATCAATCTTATGCTCTAACAGGGGAGCCCTCTTTTACAGGGGCTCCTAAATATAACATGGCAGTCCTCATGAAGAAACAAAGGTGGCTGAGTCCGGGAAATGTGAGGAAGCCTCCAAGAAGTGGCATACAACTCTTTGTAATGTCTGCAGGGAACTCTTAAACTGCACACACCTCAGCAAGTGTCCTGGCTGCACAGCCTCTTTCTTGCAAACAGCATTTGCACATGAACTCATTGTGCACCCAGCCAGTTTTGAAAGCGTTTGGCAATCCACCCCGTGTTCTTGGGAAGTGAATGACAATTACCATGCTTCTCATTTGCGGTGGGGACACTTCCCAAGAATAAATATTTCCGTAATGACAGAACAAGAAGTGCGGGTAAAGAAGGGCATATTTACACACTTTTCAAAAGTTATGTTTCATTACTCATGTAGTACTCACACGAGGGAGATTCGAAGGCATCTTCATTGAGAATGAGATTTTGCAAAGAGAAAGCACTTGAGTACAAAGTTCTACAAAATAAGTGGCAGTTTCACTTTACCTTCCTTCTTTCTTCCCCCCAGAGAAGGGATGTCAGTGAAAGGCTATAAACTAGGAATTGTTTGGCATCAGAGTGGAAGGATCTGAAAAGAAACCTATTTTAATTAAAATAGAATTGGAAAGCAGAGAAGGGAGAAGGCAAGAAAATGCGAGCAAATTTGTATTCCCTTACCAATTATTTTCTGGATAGCAGCTGTATTCTGGGAATGTGATAGACAGCTGAGATGAGATACAGGCCTCCCCTCCAGTACTGCCTAGTCTAACTGGGAATGAGAGAATTCTGAGAAATAAACAACAGATTTAGGGAAAGGACAGAGTAGTGTGGGCGAGGCAGGAATGTATCTTTTCTTGTTTCTGAACTCTGCTACCTAATTCTTTCTTATTTCCTTTCTTACTGGAAATTGGGAGTAGCAGTGCCTTCGGCTGATGGTTGTGGAGAGAGAAAGCCAATTGAAGGAATGAGAGGGCGTGGGTGGCCTTTTCCTTCTCAGAAGCAGAGCTGCAAAGGGAAATCCCTCCCTACCCTTCTGGGCCTGAGTGGCATTGGAGGAGAAGAAGAGGAGCAGCTGGCTGAGGCTGAGGGAGGACTGCAGCTCCCCTACCAGCCCAGCGAGGAGCACACACAGCCCTGATGCTTGAGGCGATGTGGGTGAGCCTGGCCTCGTCCTGGGTTTCCATTTTAATCTGCATAAAGGGGCATCTTGTAGGCTGTGGAGCTCCACTCTCGGAACTCCATCCTCAGACCTGCTCTCTTTTTTGTCTACTCTCCTTCTCTGGCCATCTCAAGCCAATCCTGTGGCTTTAAATTCTCTCCGTGAGCCACCGACGACTCTAAAATTTATAGCCCCAGACAGGACCTCACCTCCCACCTCCAAAGTGTATCTCTAGCTAGGCACCTGACATCTCCATTCTGATATCAAATAAGCATCTCAAGCTCAACACATCACAAACCGATGTATCCTGCCAAACCTGTCCCTCCCATGGCCTTCCGCTGTTCCACAAATGGTCATCCCAGCCCTCAGGGGCATTGGCCAAAATCCTTGCAGCCATCCTTCACATCTCACTTTCTCACCACCCCTCGTCTCTTTAAAATCTCTCCCAAGGTCCACCACGTCTCACCCTGGTCTGAGCCACCATCACTCTCACATGGACTTTTGCTATAATCTCTCACGGCTCTACCCCTTTCCATGCGTACCCTCTCTGGTCTCTTCTCATTTACAGGATCCTGTTAAAAATGTGAGACCATGTTACTCTGCTGTGTACAATCTTCCAGTGGCTCCCATCCCACCCAAAGGAAAAGCCAAAGTTTAGAAAATGGGTTACCTGGGCTGCCCTCCCTCTCAGGGACCTCTGACTTCATCTCCTGCTGCTCACCTCCTTGCTCTCTGCACTCGAGCCACACTGGGCTCCTGACTCCTCGGAGATGCCAGCACACTCCCGCCTCAGGGTCATCACCTAGGGGCTTCCTCATCTCCGGGCTTGGTACTATGCTAGTCAGAATCACTCAGGAAATAGTTGGTTCCCTCAGAATAAGGTAATCCGAGGAGGGATTATTTACAAGGAGTTGGGGGCTCCGTGGGTCAGTGCAGTCTCCTGGGCTTGGTGGCAGCTGACTCGCTGATGCCTGTAAGTCGTGGGTGTCTGTTTTTCCACCCAACGTCAGCCTCTGTGCCTTGATTAGAGTCGGGGCTGCATGGAAGCCTCTGGAATGTTCTTCCAGCTGCTGACTCCTGCAGGTTTTGATGCACTTTATTGATTTTACTAGAAGGTTTTCACAGAAGAACTCGGACCTATATTCCTTCTACAAGTGAGCTTTTGGTGCTTTGTGACCTATCAGGGGTGGCAGCTGTCCAGTCGTGTCATCAGATGTAACCAATCTGCACGTGCGCAGGCACGATTGCCACCTGCCCACCAAGGGTAAACCTGTGGGCGTTGGCGCTGAAAGACAGTCAACCTGAGGGGCAGCCTCCTCGGGCTCACAACGGGCGTGCGTGACAAACGGTGCTGAAGGGCAAGGACCCCTGTGGGACTCTGTCCGGGTGATCCCCAAATCATACCCCGTGGTATGGAAATCGCAGAAATACATCTTTTGTATTTGCACTTCTTTTCTCATTTAGTTATGTGACAGTTTCTATTCTTCAGTTTAATCATTGTTAGCCCTTGTATTGGCTGTTGGCTTCTAACATTTAATTTTAAGTTTCTCTGCCCCTACGACTTGTCAGATTTTTGTGACATGCAAGATATTTGCTTTACTAAGAGAACTCCACATTTATCAAAACATTTTAAGGAGTCCTTTCTTAATGAGAACACTTGACAACGTCCGCATCGCCCTCTAAACAATCTGGACTTAAATTTATGGGATTTCTCTACAGTGGCGCCACCCTCTGTTCCTCTGAGGATGTGACCCTAAGGAGGATGGAACTCTGTACCCCTAGAGTAGAACTGAAAAGGATGTTAAAATCTCACAGCAAAGTGCCAGAGGTTTCACTTTGAGCATTTCTCTTTTGCTTCCCCTTGGTTTGGAGAAAGTATTTTTGCTTGAATTGTTATTCCTCCTGCTTTTGCATTCAGTTGGAACAGGGTCTTATTTGAAATTAGATGTAGAGATTTTGGGGAGGTGTGAATGTCCCTGTTGGTCAAAAATAGAAATATCAGAAAGCGGGGCTTAATAAGGGCTGTGAACAAAGGCTGCCATTTAATGTTGCTTCCGCCTGCATGCAGCTTTGGCTCCCCTAAAGTAATTTATTGGTATAATGTAGCCCCTTCCTGTCTTCACTCTCATTCCCATTTTACTTGTGAAAGTACTATTTAAAAAACATAATAAATAGAAGGTGTGTGTAGTGAAAATTGATCTTTTGGTTTATTGAATTCCTAGCTTTTGATGAAGTCCATGTGGCTAGACAGAAGCAAAATTGACTTTGAATGTATCATTTCATTGTTCCTCTGGTGGCTGAGTCAGAGTATGAAGTTGAAAAGTGAAATTTGACTCTTCCCCTGACTAACACATTTATTATTAAATTAAGAAAATATGAGCTTTCTTGAGGTCATCTGGATGAATTCTTTATGCCCTCCGATTGTCTGGAGGTCAAAGTGCCTGATGAATCAGGGAAACTCTTGGCTTGTAGTTTATGACTCTCTTCTAAGGCAAGGAAATTATTTTGAACAATGAAAAACTGAACATCTCCTTAGGTAGAAAATGCAGGTGTTTCTTTGTCACATTTAAAGAGGTTTCATTTTAATGAGGGAGAGAGGGAAGAGTGGAGACCTCCCCCCAAAAGTAATTAATTTAAATTTAGCTATTTTTTTCAATGTTATGCTATTCGGTTTCTTTCCAGAGTCAGTTCTTTATACGTAACTCTTGTTTCTCTGATTTATCTTCTTTTTTTTTTCTTTTACCAACTTTGCTTGAATACATTGGTATACTGGATATTTATTGCCACAAAACCTCAGTGGCATACAGCAAAAAACATTTAATGCTCTCTCTTCTGGTCAACTGGCTTTGGCTGAGGTGGGCTGGCTGCTGGCAGCTGGCTGCCTGGTCGACCTTCGCCATGATAACTCAGCTGTGCCTCAGGTGTCTCTCGTTCTCCTGTTGGTTCCAGTAGGCCAGCCCAGGAATGTCCTTTTCATGACAAAGGTGGAAGCACAGAAGAGCAAGTAGAAATGCCATGGTCTCTTGAGTCCTGGGCTCTGAGTAGGCACACCACCCTTTTTTCCCCATTTATGGGCCCCAGCATGCCACTGGGGTGGGGAGGTGAGGGACTCCAAAGTCGCGTGACAAATGCCTGGATACAGGGGGAGAAACAGGGGTCCTTAACGCCATCATCTACTGCAATTGGCTCAAAGAAAATTCAATAAAATGTCCCTTCCTGGTAATTTATCTTTTTCAGAAAACTGGGACCTATGGCTCTCTTTGCAGTCCTTCCGACAGCATTCCTTTTGGTATTTCTGCCCCTGAGAACTTACCAGAATCAAGGTAAGAAGTGCAAAGAACAGTAAAGAAAAAAATCACAGATGGGAGGATAAAAAGAGGAAATCAATAGTTTGAAGAAAAGTACAGCAATTTTTTTTTCTTTGGAAATTACTTGGAGTTGAGAAGCTCGCCTGTGGAAGTCTGTGAGCCTCTCAAAGCAAAGGTTGCCTTGGTCTTGACCCCCCTGACCTTGATGGCTCACACCTTAACCTTGAATTGTTGGTCAGTACACTGTCAGTAGAGCACTTGTGAGCAGAATTTATACTTAGTCCTTAGAACGTCACAATCAACCTATTTTACCCGTGTACACCAGAATAACTACTTTTACCCAAGTATCACCAGAGTAACTGCTTTTACCCGAGCACCACCTGAGTAGCTTCTTCTCCACCTTGCTGGGTGAAGACATGGGATATCTCAAATCAGTATTGGCCCCTAAATTAGAACAAGTTGTGTTGTCCCTCAGCTACTATCACTGAGAAGCTGGGAGCTCCCAAACAAGATGCTAAGTGCAAAAATGGTACTTATGGCTAGAGAAATAGTATTTGTCACTTAACTACTCACCCAGTAGTGGTATTTTGAGATAAATCAGTTTTGTAAATAAGCTCGGTAAGAATTCAGCACCCCTTAAATGTTCATGTATAATTGGATTATTACTTTGAGTTAGTTGGTTTGAAAGTAGATTCTTAAACTGTTAATTGTTCATAAAGTTTTCGTTGCTTCAGCCACATTTTACAGAGCTTTACCTTTTCCTGTTTTCATGTTTAATCCTTGTTGTAATCATGACATGAAGTACCTAGAGGGATACCCTGAGAATTTCTTATATTCTCTTAAAATCTGTGGAAAGATATTTGGAAATGGAAGACTTGGTTCTGATAATATCTCTGTTCTCTCACCTGCTGTCCTTTAGGTCTGGGCTTATTTCTTTTAGGTTCAGGGAACATGCTACTTCGGGTCAGGGAAGCTACTACTTCTTTATGGCTTCTTAAAAATCATGAATTTGATTGTTAACTTTTTCCATAATTTGGGGCTAAAAGGGGGCAATTAGGACTTCTCACTTGTGGCGGGTATACCCTCACTATATCTCTTACCTGCCAAAATGTAAGCACAACACAGCGGAGCTGAGTGTGTAGCCTGGAGATGGAAGTTTTAGGCTCAGGGAGCGCTCCTCCTTCCCAGACAGACACCCCACCCCAACCTCCAGGCTACCCTGGAAATTGTAGGCATTTATCTGCAGGCTTTTGGCATGGCTCATTTCTCTAGTGGAGACCCAGTTATTTGATCTAACAACTGTGCGTCTTCTACGTATAAGGTCCTCTGCTGTCAGAGCAGGCCTCCTGCGCACCCTTACAGCTTCTCTTATTTATTCAGATGTGCATCTAACTGTTTTCCTATCCATCATCTCAGTTTCTGCTTCCAAATTTCTCTGCCAAGCATGCCTGGTAAGCAATCCTGCTTGGTCCCTGCCTGCAATTTGGATTTCCTTTCTCAATTTCTCCTCATCTGACCAAGTATGTAGTAATTCTAACTAGTTGACTTCCCAGATGATCACCCAGCCAAGCTTAGGTCTAAGAATTCACTTCGAAGAGCCTGGTACAGCTTCTCCAGACCAACAAGGCACAGCCAAAGCCCACTTCAGTTAAACCTGGCCACTTGTCTCCATCTGCCAGAGATCACATTTGTAGCATTTTATTTTATTATTTTTATTGTGCTAGTATATACATAACATAAAAATAGTTTTAACTATTTTTTATTTTATTTTTCTGTTGTTGTGTGTATGCTGCATGGTGGGTTCACATTTCATTCTTTTTCCATGTGAGTAGCCCGTACTGCAGTACTATTTGTTGAATTTCATTTGTTTGTTTTTGTGGGTTTCTTTATTTTTTCTATTTGGGAGGTGCATGGGCCAGGAATCGAACCCTGGTCTCCTGCATGGCACGTGGGAATTCTACCTCTGAACTACCCTTATACCCCACCCCCCAATTTTAACTATTTTTAAGTGCACAGCTCTATGACATTAAGTATAATTGGCCATGTTATGTGACTTTCATGCTATTTTCACATTTAATTTCAGGACATTTTGATCGTCCCAAACAGAAACACACATTTTGATGATTTTCTTCCAGTCTTGTGTTGAATATACATATAAATAGAGGTAGAGATGTAAATATATATATTTTTTTAATAAAAATGAGATTTTACTTTATGTATATTATTTTTGGTTGTTGTTACTTAAAGCAACTAATGCACCATATGATGAATATTTTCCCTTGATATTGAATGTTCTAGAAACAACATCCTTTTTAATGGCAGTGTGGTATCCCATTTTATGAGTGGATGCAGATTATTTCTCCTTTGGTGCTGGGGCAGGCAGGGACACAGAGTGGGGAAAGTGGAAGGAGGGTCTATGGTTCCAATTCAGGATGTCTGATTCCCACTCCTGGGCTTTTGGGCCACACTCTGCTGTGGCATTATTAAAAGGAGAGCTGGGCCAAGAGCCAAGAGCTCTGGCCTGGTTGGGAAAGCCACTTCCCTTTTTTATAAAACCTCAATTTCCTCATCTAAAAAATAATGGGATTGGATTTAGTCATCTCTAAGGTCCCTTTCATATTTCTGACTTTACGATGGTATTTCCCGCAGAAAACCTGGATTGCTCTTGACCAAATTGTTTCTGACTGACGTATAGGTACTGGGGCACCTGAGTCATTCAGTATGGCTGATAACACGTGTCAATAAAAAGGGATTCCCTTTTCTCCATGGTAGCTTTCTAGAGCTTCCAGAAATAAAGTTTGCCTAGTAGCTTACTCATTCATTCAGATTCTGATCATTGGGTGTCTGCAACTGTGACAGGTGTGTTATCCGTCCTGGTTTCACTCAGCTGAGTAAGATTTAGTCCTGCCTTTGGTAAGCTCACAGCCTACCGAGGGGCAAACAAACAGGATATTACTGTGTCTTAGTTTCCTGGCTGCTGTGACAAAAAATATCACACAGTGGGTTTGACTAAACGACAAGAATTTATTGGCTCACGTTTTCCAAGGCTAGAAGGAAACCTGGAGGTGGTAGCACTCTGGTTGGTCATCAGTCCTTGGGTTCCTTGACTTTCCCATTACATGGCATGTCCTCTCCTTTCTTGTCCTTGTTCTATTGACTTCTGCCTTCTAGCTCCTTCTCATGGTTTTCTTTCATTATTTCTGAAATTCTCACTATTTCTGAATTTCTTCTACTTGTGAATGACTCCGGTAATTTAGATTAAGACTCAAACTTACTCAGTTGGGCTGCACTTTAACTAAAAATAACATCTTCGAGAGATCCTATTTATCCTGGTTTCACCCCCATATGAACGTGGGTTAAGGTCGAGAACATGTCTAAATTTGGGGGATAACTCAAGCACCACATGTCAGTGCTGCAAAGGTGTTAGAAAGCAGCCGTGGCTTGGAGAGATGCCAGAAAGGACCAGTCCAGGTGTGAGACGGGGAGCTGCCTGTCAGGCTCTTGATATTTTAGGTTGCTCCTGGATCTGTGTAATTGGAGATCAGTGTCTGCTATGGACAAGATGCTGTGCTAAGTTCTGGAGACAGGAATCCATGCAAAAATACATAAGGCTCAACTCCTGTCCTCCAGGAAATTCCCACCTGTAGCCTGAGGCTGACAGCAACAAACTGCCATACAAGACAAAATGGAAAGAGGGCTAGGAAAGGAAGGGGTGATTTTGCAAGTACCAGCTTTGACTGCTGCTCTTGGCTCCAGTTATTAAAAATATTTCCCCCTACTCCATCAGGAATCTGACACTGTCATCTCTCCAAGCCTCTTTTTTTAGTAACTTAAATTTGGGGTTTGGAAGACTCACCCAGCTGACATAGGTTTAGGGAGAGCTGAATTACAGGGGCTGCTGATGAGCTGAGACATTGTATTCACAAAAGGAGTAACAAATTCACTAGCTAAATAACAATAGAAAATGATAACCATATTTTGGACTTTTGTGTTCAGGAATCCCAACTTCACTTACCTTTGAGTGAATGGGATCTGGAAAATGACCCACTTTTCCAAAACCCTTGGTAAGGGTCCGAATGCCAGTTTATTAGTTTTCAGTGAGGAATGTGGCAGGAAAGATAATTGAGGCCTAGTCTTTTGATGTCAATCTACTTAGAAGATGAAATTCTACATTCTGAAGGTGGTTTAGGACCTTTATAGTAGAGGGATATGTAAATCTATTAGAATAAGTAATTTTGAAGGTATGACATGTTTTCAGAAGAACATTTACAAAATACAGAAAATTATAAAGAAGAAAATTAAAGTCAGACAACCCTATCATCCAGAAATAACATATGTACTAAAAGAAAGCAAAACAGCAACAAAAAATGGTGTGTTAGCCAACGAGATGCTGGGCCTTTTTTTTTTACTTTTTTTATTGTATAGTATAACATATATACAAAACAAACAAATAAAAAAGTAATAGTTTTCATAGCATTCTTCAATAAGTGGTTACAGGACAGATCCTAGACTTTGTCATGGGCTACCATACAATCCTCTTGTATTTTTCCTTCTAGCTGCTCCAGAATATAGGAAGTTAGAGGGCTTCTTTATCATCATAATCGATGTTTTTTCCTTCTTTTTTTGGTGAAAAATAACATACATACAAAAAAGCTATAAATTTCAAAGCACAGCACCACAATTAGTTATAGAACATATTTCAGACTTTGTCATGGGTTATAATTTCACAATTTTAAGTTTTTAATTCTAGCTGCTCTAAAATACTGGAGACTAAAAAAGATATCAATTTAATGATTCAGCATTCGTATTCATTTGTTAAATCCTGTCTTCTATGTATAATCCACCATCACCTTTGATCTTTCCATCCCTCTCTTTGGGGTTGTATGGGCTATGGCAAATCTAACTTTTTGATATTGGAAGGGTCTGTCACTAATATGGGGTAGGGAGATGAAACTAGCTGATGTTCTGGAGAGGCTGGGCTAGGTGTCAGGACTTATCTGGACCAGGGACCCATTTGGAGGTTGTAGGTTTCTGGAAAGTTACTCTAGTGCCTGGAACCCTTGTGGAATCTTATATATTGCCGTAGGTGTTCTTTAGGATTGGCTGAGATGGTCTAGGTTGGGGGTTGGCAGGTTATGATAGGTAGCAAGGCCTACCTGAAGCTTATGTAAGAGCAGCCTCCAGGATATTCTCTTGACTCTATTTGAACTCTCTCTGCCACTGATACTTTATTAATTACACTTCTTTTCCCCCTTTTGGTCAGGATGGAATTGTTGATCCCACAGTGCCAGGTCTGGATTCATCCCTGGGAGTCCTCTCCCATGTCACCAGGGAGACTTTCACCCCTGGATGTCATGTCCCATGAAGGGGGGAGGGCAATGTTTTCACTTGCACATTTGGGCTTAGAGAGACCGAGGCCATATCTGATCAGCAACAGAGGTCCTCCAGAAGTAACTCTTAGGCATGCCTATAGGTAATCTAAACTTCTAGACTACATAAGCTTCACAAGAGTAAGCCTCATGATCAAGGGCATGGCCTATTGATTTGGGTATCCCTAAAGTTTGACACAGTATCAGGGGATTCCCTGATGGTAAGGTTTAATAGTTCCATGTTCTTTCTCCCATCCCTCAGGGCACTTTGCCAATACTTTTTGATTATCTGCTTAATATATTCTAGGATGTTTCCAGGCTTTACAATAATCTATACAGGATTAAAGGACCTCTTCCTTATTATGTGCTGCCTGTGTTTCAGGTATTCAAATGAACCATACAGATAGGTTGAATTAGGTTATGCACCATGGAAAATTTCAGTTCCAGATCAAATGAACCTTTCTTCCACTGGCCTTAAAGAGTATGTGTGGTTCTAAAATATGGACACTGTCTTCCTTACCCATATGTTCTGAATTACTTTAACATCAACCGTTTGGCTTCATTCTTATCTCTAAATATCAGGTTATATATATGATAGCCTCTCAAAGTCCAGAAATAGTAATCACCACTCCGGACTTAATGTGTCTGCTCTAAAAGCTTACAATCTATGCCCCTGTTTTCTAATAAGCATTTTCTGAAAGTGAACATACCATTGTTTTTTTTTTTTTGTTTCTGGATTATTTTGTCTCACCAAATGTCCCACGTGTTCATTCACATCATTGAATGCCTCACATTGTTCCTTTTTGTAGCAGCACAACCTTCATTCATAAGTATGCACCATCATTCGCCAATCTACTTCTCCATCAGCCACCTGCATTCATCGGGCATCATGTAGAGGGCCCAAAGTCCACGGTCCATCAACATTTTCAATTTTAGATAATTTCATTGTTCCCAAGAGACAGAAAACCAATAAACACACCCTCACCAAATAGGAAATCTAAACTTCCTCTTAACTCTTACCCCTCCCCCCATAATTTACCTCTGCTGTTACTGTGGTAGCACTGATGGTTTCCTTTTGAACGCAGCTCATAGCATGCAATAGCAGTTTTCCCCCTGTACCCTGGACTTAAACACTCTTTATATAAGAATCATTTCTTTGAGGTAATTCTTATGAGAACTCATTCATATTTCTAGTGTGGGTCAGTGGGAAACATAGGGCTATACAACCCCTTTCAATCTTGTTCATCTTCTATATGGTAATATTACTTCTAGACCCACTAGAGAATCACGTTCAGTTCTATCTATTCCTTTCATTGGAGTTCAACCTCATTAGCTAACGGTTCACTGCTGCGCTCTTTTTAAGGTCTCTGAACTCTGCAAATCTGTTTCATGTTTGAATTCCTATTCTCGTATAAGCTAACACACCATTTAGTAACCTAATCTTACAGTTGTCTCTGTAAGGTTATTTCATATGAGTTAGTATGTCTCTCCAACTGAGTTCCATTTTTGAACTCAGGGTCTTTTCTTAATTCTTTTGTTTCATGCCAAGTTTAGTATGTTGCTGGTCTCATCCAAAGAGTTCAGTGAATTCTTGCCAGAGGGTTTTAAGTGAAATGCAGTGGGTTATAAGAGCTTTTGTCTAGGCATGGGAGGACGTGTTCTCACTTGACAGCCATTGAAAGATCTATGAGACATTGACTTCCATAAAGAGAACTTTCATATTCAATTTCCAGAAGTAATGAGTTTTAAAGCAAAAAAAGTCCTCTTTTTTTTTGTTTTTTATTCAGCCTTATAATAGATTTTCAAATCAGTTAGGTTGTTCAATAAGGAATCTTTTTCTTTTGTTTAACTATAACTCATTTTATTGACTTGCTGTGTGTGGTTGGGTAAATCATTCCATTCATCTAGGTTTCAATTTCTTCTTCTACTTAATGATTTAGAAATTCCCTTCCTGGTTTTCAAGGTGTCTGATGCTAGGATGCACATATGAACATCTTTTTCCAAAGTTGGACAATGATGATATTGTACAGTTTATCTGCAAGTATTCAGTCATGCTCCCAGTAAATGTTATTTCATGCCTTGTTTTGGTCTTTTCAGTCTTCTCTGAACCTTTACTGTTGACTCCTGAATTACTTAACGTTTCCGTCAATTCTGCACAGCAGTGTTTGAATTTGCAATGGAGTGTCCACAGCCTTGCTCATCATCAGGAATTAAAAATGGTTTTTCAGATACAGATCAGTAGAATTAAAACATCCAATATCATCTGGGTGGTAAGTATGTTTTTGCTCAATATTTAAAAAAATCCTTTTCTGTTGCCATGATTTATTTTATAACATCAAAAACCAAAAAAACCCAATATGTAAACATTTTAGCACCTTAGAAGATAGGATGGGATGTGTTAAGAAAATAGATTATTTTCTCAGGTCTCAAAGAAAGTTATTGGATCTGTTCCTGTGAGTACTGAGATTCCAGAAATCCATGGGGATCAACCATCTCATTCCACCTCCTTCTTTCTTCTTTGTTCATTAGAGATTTCCCTAAATAAGATGTAACAACTTGGCAATAGTTTTCTTGCCAGTTCTGTTTCTGTCAGTTACTTTGCTTATAATGTGCTAAAATGGAAGGAATAACATAGATTAGTGCTTTATATCGAGCCAGCAAAGAGGTTTTCCATGGACCAACTGGAGAGTAACTAACTGTGACATTAGTTGCCTCACAGGTGGCATTTTCTATAGGAAATTAAATTAATAAAATCCTTAATTTCACACTCTTTCTCTCTTTGAATTATTTGGGATAGACTCTTGTCTTGGTTCGCATATGGTTGTGTCTGTTCTGCCAATGCTTCCCCATCTAGTGTGTTGGAATACTTGAGTGGTTTATTTCTATTACCTTTTATGGTAGTATGGTGTACTGACTAATAGTTGAGACACACATGATGTGTAATCATTGTCATGGGATGTTTTAGGGGTAGTAGAATGTTTTCCCTTTGAAGGGGAACCTGAGAATTCCTAGAGACAAGGGAAGCCCAAGACTGTACCCTTGTCTGGCACCTATGCTAGCTCAGCTGGGTCCATTCTACTCTCAGGGGGTGAAGCCCATGTACAAGGATCTAGAATAGTTCCTTTAGTAAAGTCATAAATGTCACTAATTTAAAGTCTCCTGTTACATTCTAGTCTTCCCCATCCATTATTGCATCTGATCTCTGAGCAAATGGTCTAAGTTAAATAAAATCTGACTCTGTTGATTCAAAACTAATAGCAGGTCCATAATTCTACCCATTAGAGGGAATTTCTCACAGTGAGAGTTTAAACAATAGTGATGCTGTGTGCAGCTGTTCACTCTCTACTATTAGCCTATCTGTGAACCTCCTACTGTTAAGTCTCATTTTTGTATTTTTGTTGGACAAATCTTAGAAATATAGAGCCCAGTAAAACATTTAGCAGAGATCATTTTGAGGCTTAGCATTATTGCCCAAGACAAAGGGATTTTAGGGAAGTATTGGAGGAATCCGGTGGAAACCTAACATTTTAACATTAACCATAGACCAATATGAGCCTTTTCTTTATTTTTCTGAAGGACAGTTCATACCTGGTAAGTATTTCATTTGTGTAATAGTTCTCTTTGAAAGGTCAAGCAGCTTATGTAACCTGCTGGGCCTTAAGACCTTCAAGGATGGAGTTTTGTCTTGTTCATTATCTTGTCCCCCACAATACTCAGCACAGGTAGGACCACAATACATGAGGAAAGAGATGCACAGAGAGATTTGTTGTCCTGCTCAAGACGATAGAACCAAGACTGTATCTTCCTCACCTCCATCCCCTGGCAGGTGTGAAAGCCCACTCAGCTTCCTCAGATCACTGCTGGCCTTGTGTCCCACAGAAGAGATGATGTCACACAAGGCCCTTAGTCTGAATCTCTCTGGCCTGAACTTGAAGAGACTTAAGATCCTCCTCCTCTGCTTAAGGAGGAGAGCACCGAGAAAGCTTGGTCTGTACCGTTGTCTCCCCCTCCTTTGACAGTTCCCTATGATGAGCCTCATCGGGCATCCTCACTCATGCTCAAAGAGGGCAGTTTGCAGACGTAGCATCTCAGCAGCTCTGTGTTCTCAAAAAGCCAGAGGAAGAACATCTTGATTCAGGTGCTCGCTGCTGGACCAGAAGCACCGAACTGCCCCCCACAGTGTCTCGGTGGCCATCAGTTGTATTCCATAGTCCCTCCCTGGGCCAAGGTTGGGCCCTTCCCTTTGAGCCACTTGATTTATGGTTTTGTAAACGATGTGGGGGATGGCGGATGGGAGGCAGAGTGTGCTGAATAGAGTAACAGCACAAGCTTGGATGGAGGCCTGGAGTGTGCGTCACTCTCGGGATGAAGCCCACATCTCTGTAATGAGTCATTGACCCCACTTGGACTTAAATATAAATTTATGTGCCAGTTTCTTGTGATATACTCATGTCTGGGAGGCCAAATTAAACTTGTCACTTCAGTGAATGAAAGCCGCCCAAAGACAATTGGTCACATTTCAAAGAAAAAAATCACTGAATTGAGGCATTCAAGGAAAATTTTATTGATTCCATTTATAGGGCTTTCAAGACCAAAAAGCACAAATTGACATGAGGCATAATTCATACAAATAGTATCTGGGAAAAATAAAGCCCACTGCATATTAATGAGCTTATTGAATAATTCGCCACATCATATTAGATTGTAGGCCTAAGTCCAAGCATTGTACAGGTCATGGGGATAGCAGTGGTGAGCACAGAAGCATGAGTAAAGAAGTAAAACACCCAAATAAATGTATTCTAGAGAGAATAAGTGCTGTGCAAGTCATGCACGGTTTGCTGTGGTCCTGGGATAGACCTGGCCTGACCTTTTTACTCAAGCTGGGATAAGCAGAGACTCTGCAGAGGGACCTGATGGCTTTTGGGACAGAAAAGCAGCCTATGAACTGGAGCATGGAGCCCCCGGGGAACAGGATTGGTGTGAGGCTGGAGGAAGGGCCGGGGGCACCTCGCAGGACCTCTAGGGCCAGGCCTAGGCTTTGTTTTTATCCTGAAAGCAATAAGAAGAAGAGTGATGAGATTTAATTGGAAGGTTTTGAAAAACACAGACTGGACAGCCACTGGGGGAACTGGAGAAGGTGAAGTGTGACCAAAACGGGGGTGTGTGTGGCATTGGCTCAGGGGAGAAAGTGTCTGGGGCAGTGGTGACAGTGACGGTGAGAATGAATAAATTTGTAGAGAAATAGGAGGTAAAAATGCCATCTGCGGCTTATTGACATTATGGCCACGTCACCATTATTGATATAGTTCCTGTGTGAATTTGTGTGTGTGCGTGTGTTTGCTCTTAAGTTAAAGAATATTTAAGGAAAACGTGCTCGAGATTGATATCAAATAGTGATAATTGCATTTATCAGAGGCCCAAGATTTATAGTTTAAAAAATACGTCTTGCAATCTAGCATTAAAATAATGCAATAAGCTATAATAAAAACATAAATATTTTTAAAATTTTAGTTTTGCAAAGAGTGAAAAAGGACATGCACAATTAAATTCTGACCCAGCCAGTGTAGTTGCGGTTGTTAGCACTCCAGGACTGTGTTGGTACTGCTATGGGTGCTGATTAAGTTTAGCAATCCTGGAAAGAGAAGAGGCATAGTGGGAGGGAAGGCTTCATTGGAGGGAAAGCTAAACTACAACTTCACAAATTGAGATGCACATTGCCCCATCCTCTTCACTGTAGAACTTTCATTTGCCCTTAGGCAATGCCCTTGGGCAGTGATAGGATGTGGAGTAATTTTCCCTCAGGTAGTGCAAGGAATTCATTGCTCCATCTCCCAGCTGTGGGAGCAGAAAGCGTGAATCTTGGAAGAGGCCCCCAAGAAGCTGAATGCCTGGAGTGATGGGCGACATGAAGAAGAATGAATCATAGCCCCTGCTTTCTCTGAGCCATGTTTTCTTCAGAGACAAAGAGCCAGATGAAAAGCCTACTACTAAACATCATATACAGAAGGGCTTCAGGAGAGATGGAGATATAAGGAATTCAGAGGGAAGAGCAAGAAATACTTCATGAAGGTGATAGGATATGACCTGGACTTGAAAGATGGGACTAATTCCCAATGCAGAGGGGGAGCAGGGGACACTCTAAATTAGGGACACTGTGTGAGCAAACACTAAGGTGGAAAAGCACAAGGCATATTCCAGAAGTGTGGGGAAGATCACTGTGTCTGAAGTGAAAATTCCTACAAGGCAGAGCTATCAGGGAGCTCTGGAGAGATGGATTGGCACCATATTATAGAGGGTCTTGAATGACAAAGTAAGGGGTGAAGAACCCTGTAAAGGCTATTGAATTAAGGAGTAGAGTGATTAAGACCAAAGGTTGCGCCAAAAGACCAAATTATGGTCAAACTTGGACAAGCTTCCCAGACAACAGTGTAAGACTTTCTTATATGATTAACATCTCTGGGGACCAAAGATTCTGACACAGGGAACTCAAGAGAAGGGTGTCTGGTCCATGTGGCCACCATATCTGAAAACGCAAGAGACAGATACCACGTGAAGGGACATCTGTTGACTTCTTGGAGGCATTGGAACGCCTAGGACATTATGAAGGCCTACTATCTTCTGCTGAAAATTGGCCAACTTGACCTGACCCTGGCTAAAAGTGAATATAAAAATACTCAAAAATCTCACAGATTCTTTGCTCTGGTTTGCAAGAATTCTCTTAGGTTCAATGTGATGGGCTGTGAACACCTTCAGTTTCTATCTCTTCCCCCCAAATTTGTGTAACTTCCATTTTCTCTACTACTTGCCCCAGAGGAGTCCTCTGGAATTGAAGAGGCATAGGGTTGGAAGCTGAATTGTCTAAAGCTAGGAGGTTATTGCTGGTTCATTGCTCAGACATCAGAGCAAAGAAAACTGGCTGGTTAGGAATGGACTGCACTTGTGACATTGTGGAGTTACAGTCGTCTCTTAGGTTTGTGCTTTGATATAAGTCTAGTCAAGCTGTTTTTTTAAACCATGATGGCAATATACTTCCATTATTTTTCCTTTATTTCTAGGGGAATTATAGCACCACTGTGAAGTGGAACCAAGTTCTGCATTGGAGCTGGGAATCCAAGCTCCCTTTGGAATGTGCAACACATTTTGTAAGGATAAGGAGTGTGGTGCATGATACCAAGTTCCCTGAGCCATTGTTTTGGAGCAACTGGAGTTTGTGGGAGGAAGTAGATGGTAAGAAATAATGCAGTTTAAAGAGTAAAAAGTTCTAATATTGAATATTAATTGGGGACCAATAGTCAAATAGTAGAAGTTCCTTTTGAGGAACTCTGGGTAAATGCAGAAATTATTTTCCTTTGACTCCAGTTGGAACTAAAAAGCATAGATTGGAAATTTGCCACCCAGAGACAGACATCTGAGGTTTTACTTCTAAACCTAGTCATTGGAATAATTATGCAATATCAGATAATTATATATTCATTTTCTGAAAGTGTATGCTTACTGTAGAATGCTAAGTGAACAAAACAGAATACAAATTGTGCATATATTTTTATTAGAACAACCCAAAATGTGTATGCTTCTAGAACAGGGGTCAGGAAACTTTTCCATAAAGGATTAATAGTAAATATTTTAGACTCTGCAGGCCATGTGATGTCTGTTGAGTTTACTTAACTCTGCCGTTGTAGTACAAAAGCAGGTACATACAGACAGTATGCAAATGAATGAAGCATGCCTGTGTTCCAGTGAAGTTTTATTTACAAAAACAAATGGAAAGGGTGGGGTGGTAGTGGCTCAGTGGCAGAATTCTCACCTGCCACACCAGAGACCCGAGTTCAATTCCTGGTGCCTGTCTATGCAAAAAAAAAAAAATGGAAGTCCATGGGCCATAGTTTGCCAGTTCCTAATCTAGAGAGAAGATAGAAATATGGAAAAATGAAAACAGCTCTTCATTAGAGTGATGAGTTATGAGTAAGTATGTTTTAGTCTTTAATTTTGATAATTTAATTTTGTGGTAATTGAAATTTAAAACGGGTTTTACAGCAGTTTCTCAAGCTCCTGGCGCCAGTCCTAAAGCCATGGTGAAAGTAAGGGCATTTATCTATCTCTTCTATATACCCTACCCGATTGTTTGAAATTCCTGCCAATAGAAGCATTCCTTCATTAAACATTTATTAACTCAAACTGTTTGCACAATAATAATTACTTTAATAATCACAAAATTAAAGCTACAAAGCATTTACCATATATTCATTCCAGTCACTGTTTTAAGTAGTACATAATAATTAATTTACTCTTCACAGCCACCCTATGAAATATGCATTATTCTTATCCCCATTTCACGGATGAAGAAACTGAGGCACAAAGAACTTAAGGAACCCATGCAAGGTCATCAAGACACCAAGTGGTAGAGCCAACCTGAAATTACAGCCAGAAAATCTTGTCCCAGAGGCCATGCTTTTAACCATTACATCCTACTGTTGAAAGAGAGACAAAATAGAGATTAAAAAAGATAGTAAGAAAGAAACAAACATTATAAATAGCTTTGATAAAATTGACAGATTTCTCAAAATATAACCTCAAAACTGATGCAAGAATAAACGAAAAACCTGAGTAGTCCTAAACCACCAAAGAACGGGTTCTCAACCTTGGTTACACATTAGAATCACCTGAGGAGGTTAAAAAAGCCCATACCCAGGACACACCTCTTGAGTGAGGTCCATGATGGCAATTTCAGAGACCAGATAGGACAGACAACCAGGCTGCGGTGGCCTGAGGGTGAGGAAGAGATTACAAAACCTGAGCAGCATGTATCAGCAGCTCCTTCTAGAAGGCAGACTGGGGAGCAGAGAGTCCAGGGCCTGGCAGGAGGCAGGCATGGTCAGATGGTGGATCTGTTTAAAAAAGGAGAGCCATTGTATTTTTATGTGCCAGTGGGCCATCCAGAAGGAGAGACTACAGCAACGGAGGATGATATTTAAGCAATTGGCATTTCTGAGAAGGTAGGGAGAGATGTGACCTACAGCTCAATTTAGAGGTCCCAGCAGCGCTGGAACTAGTGTAACTACAGGAACAATGGTGGAGAGGTTGTTTTGCATGCACCAAAGTTTACAGGTTTGGTGCAGATACTTAGACTTCTGTTTAGTGGGGGAAGTAGAAGAAGAAGCTAAAGCTGTCTGCTGAGAGTGAGGTGGGAGGTTCAGATTGTGAGTGAATTCTCACCAAGCTGGTTTTGTTTTTATATTTTCTGTCTTGCAGTATGGGATTCCCTCGGAAATTATACATTGTTAATTTTCCCCAAAGACAAACTGGTGGAAGAAGGATCCAGTGTCACCTTTTGTTACATCTCTAGGAGCAATCAAAATAACATATCCTGTTTTGTGGAAGGTGAACAGATATTTGGAGAAGAACTTGGTCCAAATGCATTCTCGTTCAACTTGAGTAATATTCGTTTTGTTAGGATAACAGGAACCAATGTCTATTGTGGAACAGAACAGGCAGATGTTTTAGATGGCACCGTGCTTTATGTCTCAAGTAAGTATGAGAATTCTCTATGCCCCACCCTCTCATTTCCTGTACATTATACTTGAGTCTCCTTTTCCAGAAGACAAGTAAACATTTCCATATATGACCTCAATTTCCTTTTGTCTCCCAAGTCTTTTATTAGAAACTCTGGAAAATATAACTTTTTTTTATTACCTCCAGGATGTCCTGTTGTCTTCTTGTGCTCACTGACAACTTTTTCCCTAGAAATCAACATTATTAAACTGGAGAGAGTTCAGATCCATGACCTGGACCCCTGGGAAAATACCCATCTTTGCCTTAGCGATGCTGGAATTATCTCATGATTAAAGAGGAGAAAGGCTGCAATCAAGTGGCTCCAGAAAGGCAGCTAGGGTTTGAGTTCTCTTCCTACCCCTTGGTGTATTAGCCGGACCACATTTCTCTAGCCTCTTTAAGTTGGTTTCATTTGAAAGCAGTTGGGAGAATTAAGGAACTCACACCCAGTGCCTCTCCCTGACAGGATAATGGCTTGCAGTAGGATTCAGCAAGCAAAAGCTATCACTGTTCTTAACCATGTGTGCAAAATGGTAGTTGGTAGTGTCAGTAGAGAGGGAAGTCTTCAGTTTTTACATCGGTCCATGTGTGCACACCCAGTGGACCACTGTGCCTTGTCTGGAGACTTCCCTTCCTCAGCACAGTTGGGCAGTATCTGTGAATTTTCCTTTCCTGCTTCCCCTGCTGCTCAAAGAGCTTTCCAATCTCCTGGACAGTTGGATCATCTGGGCTCCTTGGTACAACTACAAAGAGCAGCAGGACTTAGAGCTGTTTTGCAATTCCTTAGAATTCTCAGTTCCTGTTGCTGAGTTTGATAAGTTCTGACTGACTTTCTGCATCCCAAGGACAGCCCCCTGGCTCATTGTAAACCATGGAGTCTGAAATGAAACACCAGTCCACACCAACTCCATTCATTCTTTTCACTCATTCAGGCTGTTTGCCACTGGGCGATATTTGCTGAGTGCCAATTAGCAAACCCTGGGGATACAACTTTCATTGCAGAACACCCTCCACCCATCTCCATGATACCCCATAAAATGACAAGAGAAGGAGGGAAAGAGGGGACCCCGAGATGATGAGGTGATAAGGAAATCTCTCCATTTTCTGCCTAAAGCGTGACGTCTGGGGCTGCCCATTAGTATGTTTTCCCATGGGTGGGTCTTGCGTTGTACAGAGTAACTCTGACCTCAGACCCCAAACAGCTTTTCATTGACTTCTTTTAATTTCTTGGGTCTCCCTTAACAAATGACGACGAGCTTGGTAGATGAAAGCAACAAAAATCTATTTATTTTCTTGCAGTTTTGGAAGGTAGAAGTTCAAAATCAAGTTGTTGACAGGGCCATGCTTCCTCCGAAGGTCATGGGGAAGAATCCTTCCTTGCTTCTACCAGCTTCTGATGGCTCCCACCATCCTTGACTTAGAGCTGCAGCATTCCTGTCTCTGCCTCTGATGTCACGTGGCCTTCCCTGTGTGTGTCTCTGTCTCAGTTTCTAAATCTCCCTCTCTTCTTTCTTATAAAGAGACTAGCCATTGGATTTAGGCACCAACCCCCTCCCCCCAGTCCAATATTACCTCATCTTAACTTGGTTATACCTGCAAAGATCCTGTTTCCAAGAAAGGTCACATTTACAGCTACTGGGAGTTAGGACTCGAGCATATCTTTTTGGGAAACACGATTCAGCCCACTACACGTCTTCAAATAAAAAGGACTTAACGAGGCCTTTCTTCTTTTTCTTTTTTTTTCTTTGAATGGACAGAAGTAGTTGAGGAGCCCAAAGACTTTTCTTGTGAAACGCGGGACTTCAAGACTTTGAAATGTACCTGGGATCCTGGGAGTGACCACAGCTCCTTTCAACGTTTTCCCACAAGCTACACTTTATTTGAGTCGTAAGTTAGCTCTGGTTACATTATTGAGAAATTTTAACCTTCTTCATTTAAGGTACTTGTGGCAGCACAACAAACACTGCATTTAGATGCTACAGAAAATTTGTACAAATATTTCAAAACTACCCTGCCAGGGTCAGGAGAATGCCAGGGTCAGGAGAAAATCTTTAAGTGGTCACATGTGAACGATACTTTCTATGTGAATTTTGCTGAAGAAAAGTGTAACAAAAAATGATAAGAAAGAGAGTTAATGGTGAATCTGGATGCGATAATAGTTCCAAGCGATGATCTGGGTCTACCCAGTTTCTGACTTTTTAAAAATATTCAAAATAAATTAAAGGGTATTCTTACCATCCAAAGAGCGAGTCGGTAATCCACTGCTATAATGTTTAGCGGCATAAATCAAATTTCTTGGGGAAGTATTTTCATTCTTGGAATCTGGCAGTGGTGGGCCTCTGCTATTGCTTGAAATGTACTGAGAGTGCTCCTGCGTGGAGAGATACACCTGATTAACCAAAGTGTAAATCCTGGAACTGGTTTTTATTTTTTCAAGATTTTCCCAGAGAAAGGAATTTTGTAAACACAGAAACTGGTGTACTTGGCAAATAACTCAAGACTCACAAGAAATTTACAACTTCACACTCGTAGCTGAAAGCTCCTTGAGGAAGAGAAGCATCGATATTCTTTTTAATCTGAGTCATCGAGGTGAGACCAGAATTGTTATAGTCTTTTATGGCCACTGACACGTCTTTCTTTGACACAATACATGAGCAAGTAAATGTGCTAGGGATTTTTGACTAACTTCATGGCTTGAGTGAAAGTTGTAAATTTGGATTTGAAGTGGATAATTTATAATGCTTATTCATACCACACCTCTCTGCATAGATGCGTGCATACCCATGGCCCCTATTGTTTGTTTGTTTTCATCATGCAATGAGCTCATAACCCAAACTGAAGACTAGAACTCTGACAGTAACTTATTTAAGCTCCCATTGTACAATCCTTCTCCTGCTCTTTCCAAAGTAACTACCACACTAAACCGCACGCGTGTGTGTATTCTCTTCTCTTATGTAATCCTAAAAAGAATATATTTTACTTTGTTTTTTATGGAGGTAAAGGATGCGTATAATAGGACAATTACTTTACTAGCACAGTGTTAAATTTCTAAGATTTAGCCATAATACTGGGTGTTGCTGTAGTCCATTCATTTTTACTAGTGTATATTATTTCATTGTGTAGATATACCCTATTATATTCACTCTCCTTTGATGGCTTTGCAAGTTAAATTAAGGTTTTATTATTGTGGACATTGCTAATATGAATGTTTTTCGACGTATTTCCAGATACATGTGCCATTGGTTTTCTTGGTTATACATATGTACATATAGAGTATGTGACTGTTCAACTTATGAGATAATGACAAGTTATTTTCCAAAATGGTTGAAATTCATATATGCTCTCCAAGTCGCCATTGTCACACTTTTTCATTTTTGCCAATTGAATGAACATAAAATGGTATTGATTTGCCCATTACTGATGGGCAAATCACTGATCACTAGTGAGGTTGAGTGTTTCTTCTTATAAATATGATCCTACTCTCCCCCTGTTTCAAAATCAATAAGCATTTCTCTTAATGTCAGCACTGCTTAATGTGACCAATAGGGCCCTGTGTGGGTTGGCCATTACTTGCTTCTTTGCCCTTTGTTCTCTGGCCTTAAGCCCTTGGACTTCTGACTCTCCTGCATGTTTGTTGAACATCTTTTTTTAATGCACAATCTTTATACATGTTCACTTTGCCTGGGATGCACTTCCTTCTCCTTTTCCTTTCCTAACCGCTCTGCATCTTTTAGATGTGAGCTTAATCATCATGTCAGTGAGTCATCTATATATGCAGAGCTTCCAGTGTGGCAGGCAGTGGGGATCCAGCGGTGAGCGAGATTGAGGAACTGCCTCTAACGAAATTATATGATGATGTGTGTGTTTGGGGAGGGTGAGAGTAGAGAGTGGAGACATACAATAAAGATGTCAACAAGTCCCTAGAACAGTTTCTAATACTGGTTAGTCCTAAGAAGAAGATAAAATTCAGTTCATGGAGTAGAGAATGCCTGAGATGATATTTTAATTCAGATGGTTAGTGAAACTCTTTCTGAGGGAGTTGAGTCCTGAAGGATGAGGCAGTATAAGTAAAGTGCATCTGAAGCAAAAAGAATAGAATGTGAAAAGTTCATGGGACAGGAACAAAAAACAAGGGCTTTTTTGTGGGATAGAAAGAAGTTCTTTGTGTCTTTACTATGAGAAAAAATAGATTATCTAGTCTGTCAATTTCTCTTTTAGTTGGTGTATTTAGACCAATTTTCTTTACGTAATTATTGATATGGTTGGATTTAGGCTTACCATTTTGTTATTTATTTGCCATTTGTTTCCCCTGTCTTCTGTTCCTCTGTTCCACCCTATCCAGCCCTATTTGGGATTATTTGGATAATTTCTAGTATTCCATTTCAATTTATCTTTTGGCTTTTTGGCTACATCTCTTCGTATTACTTTTTTAGTGGTTTCTGTCGGGTATTATAATATACATTACCTGTTTTTCGTAAGTTTAATAGAGTTAATATTTTACCATTTCAAATAAAATGTAGAAGCTTTAAAACCATATAGATTCCACCCCACCAAAGAGGGTGATTGCTTGTTGGAACATTTTTATAATGGCTGTTTTGAAGTCTTTATCAAATAATTCCAACATCTGTGTCATCTTGTTATTGGCATTTGTCAATTGTCGTTTCCCATATGAGTTGAGATTTTCCTGGTCCTTCAAATGCTGGATAATTAGGGGTTTTATCCTGGACAGCTCAACTATTAATGTAATGAGACTCTGGGTGTTTAGATCCTATGGAGAATATTGATACTTTTGCTTTAGTAAGCAAATGACCTAGTTGGGTTCAGGCTGCAAGTATCAACCCAACTTTGTGGGCTGTGGTTCCATTATCAGTTCAGTTTCCAAAGCCTTTGCAATGCTTTTCAGATCTGTCCCACGTGTGTGCCACCCAGTAGCCTGCCTGGGACCTGGCCAGTGGTCTGTTAGTTATTTTCTCAAAGTCTGTGGCACACTGATTACAGTCAGATTCATGCATGCCCAACTTGGGAGTGAGCACAAAGATTTCATAAACAGCTTTTTGAAGTCACTTTTCTAAGTTCCTCCCTTTCTATGATCTCCCTCTCTGATACTTTTTGGTTTTTTGGTGCTTTCTGTTTTGATTCTCTGCCCAGAAAGCTGGAACTTTAGTTACACCACTCTGGCACTAACTTCCACAGCTGTGCCTTCATTCAAAGCCAGGCATTGAGAAGACAGATGAAAAAAAAAGTAAATTCCCTGCTGGTTCAGTGGTACTTCAAATTCTGATCTTCCTCACGTCTATTTATTTACCTTTGGAGTTCTTCAATTGCTGCTCCATGCATGATCTATATGGCATTTAGTGGCTGCTTATTCCCTTTTTCCCACGAATGGAATCCCATCCAGTGAGATTTGTTTTTTAAATTTCAGATATTATTTTTAGTTTTAAAATTTTCATTTGGCTCTCTGTTTTATGGTTTCTATTTCTCTAATAAAAAAATGTATCCTTCTGTTCATTTCAGGTGTTTTAACTTTTACCTCTTGGATCTGTTTAAGAATTCCAGCAATGTGGGTCATCTTGGGTTGGCATCTATTTACTGTCTTTTCCCTTGGGAGTTGGTAACATAAATCTGGTTCTTTGTATGTTGAGTAATTTTGAATTGCATTCTTGACATTATTTTGGTTGTCTGAGTTCTGTTATAATCCTCCCTCAATGGGTTGCTTTTCCATGTTTTGACTCCCTTCCACAATCTGCCTGTTTTTGCATACTTTTAATAGTCCTCAGGAAGTGCTTTTTGGATTATGTTCAGGGTTTTTAATTTTTATCAGTGAAAAATAGGCTTTGGTTGGCTTACTCCATATGGCTATAAGTCTGGTTTTGTTTGCCTTTTTTCAAACATATTGAAAAAATACTTGTTGATGAGTCCCCAGTCTTGGGGTTTGTTCATATGAAACTTAACCCCACAAAGGATAGGTCAAGCCTACTTAAAATTAGGCCTAAGAGTCACCTCCAATAGAACCTCTTTTGTTGCTCAGATATGGCCTCTCTCTCCAGCCAACATAACGAGCAAATTCACCACCCTCCCCCTGTCTACGTAGGACATGACTCCCAAGGGTGTGGACCTTCCTGGCAATGTGGAACAGAAATCCTAGAATGAGCTGAGACTCAGCATCAAGGGATTGAGAAAACCTTCTCGACCAAAAGGGGAAAGAGTGAAATGAGACAAAATAAAATGTCAATGGCTGAAAGATTCCAAACAGAGTCAAGAGATTATCCTGGAAGTTATTCTTATGCATTAAATAGATATCACCTTGTTAGTCAAGATGTAAGGGAGAGGCTGGAGGGAACTGCCTGAAAATGTAGAGCTGTGTTCCAGTAGCCATGTTTCTTGAAGATGATTGTATAATGATATGGCTTTCCCATTGTGACTGTGTGATTGTGAAAACCTTGTGTCTGATACTCCTTTTATCTACCTTATCAACAGATGAGTAAAACATATGGAATAAAAATAAATAATAGGGGCAACAAGTGTTAAAATAAATTTAGATTGAATGCTAGTGATCAATGAAAGGGAGGTGTAAGGGGTATGGTATGTATGAAATTTTTTCTGTTGTCTTTTTATTTCTTTTTCTGAATTGATGCAAATGTTCTAAGAAATGATCATGATGAATTTGCAACTATCTGATGATATTGTGAATTACTGATTATATATGTAGAACGGAATGATCATAAGCTAAGAATATTTGTGTTTGTTATGCTTTTAAAAATATTAAAAAGCAAAAAAAAACTTGTGAAATAAATAAATGAATAAATCAAGTCCTGTTTGCCAAAATCTTTTTGGATCTGTGCTTGAGTTTTCTTTCTTTCTTTTTTTGACAGTCCATCCAATGGCTCCACATAATGTCTTCCTTAAAGATATAAGTGCCACAAATGCCACCGTGACCTGGATGATGTACCCTGTTGGGAAGATTTCCACACTTTTGTGTCAGGTTGAACTCCATGGTGCAGGAAAAGTGATTCAAGTAAGAACACTGCTTTGATTTTTCTATTTTCATATAGCCCTTTATGCCCTGAATAGAGAAGTGGCTAAATAAAATTTCCTTAAACTCTTATTTTTTAGTGAGCTCATATGGTGTGGTCATTTGTTTAATAAAAGATCCATGAAATTATTCACAGGCTTTTAGAGTTGGGAGGAGGCTTTTAGAGATATTTTCCAAAGAATCAGTTTTACTCTAAATCAGGATTTGCTGTTATCCTAATTTGGCTTTACAATGATGTATACTCACCAGTATTTCTTTTGTCTTTTTCACTTTTCACTTATTTAATTCCTTCCTTTCTTCCCTCCCCCCTTCTTTCTGTCTCTCCCTCTCCTTCCTTCCTTCTTTCTTCTTTCTTTCCTTTCTTCCCCTTTTTCTTCTTATCAAGCAGCACAATGTTTCCATCACGGTAGATGGTGAGTACTTCCTAAGTGAAATGAAGCCCAACACAGAGTATTTGGCCCGAATACATTGTGCTGATGCCACCTACTTCTGGAAATGGAGTGAATGGAGTGATCAAACATTCACCACACTCGAAGCTGGTATGTTCAGTTGGCATATAACCCAAGGATCTAAACTGACTCACAGGAGATGGGTTGGCTTCCCTCAGACCTCTTGGTTATACCTAAAACTAAGGAAAAAGTATTAAAATAGAAGCTGGGAATCATCATTTAAAAAAAGTCTGGATTGAACAAGACATGAGTAGACAGACATCCACTAAAACATTTGACAGTAGTTTATTTCTACTGTATATTTCTTTTTAACCTTTGAGTTTGCCAGGATGGTTTCTAAGTTAGTCCTATTGCTGGATTCATGCTTGATCTGGAAATTAAGAGCTTTAATCCAGGATTGGGGACAAATTGAAGTGTTAATGCCAAGGAAAGCATTAGTCTCACACCAAGAAACTTCAGGCTCTGTTTGGAAATACTTTGATGTTTAGAAACTTAGGAGGTCATCTGTCCCAGTGATAGTAGAGTATGAGCTCTCTCCAGCATATTGTCAATAACAGAGGTTCCTTGATATTGACTGCACAGAGGTTTATCCTCCAAATAACCAGGTCTCAGAGCTCAGGTAGGCCTCAGGACATTAGATGGCCGAGCCCTGCTTCCTTCTCCCTCCCATTCAAGACGATAAAGTATTACCGTTACTGTCCCATACATGGGGGAACTTGGACCCATAGATTGAAGGGAATTGGCCAGTTTGCAAAGTTAATAAATGGCAGAGATATAATACTATTAATAACAATTATGGCAGCTAACCTCGATTGTGTGTTGAGTATGTGGTAGGCATAGCTCTAAGTGCTGTCTGAGTTTTCTCTTTTAACCATCACAACATGTGGCATGCACTAGTATTATTCCCATTTTGTAAGTGAGGACATTGAGGCACAGAGATTTTAAGTAATTTAACTGCCTTAGTCTAGAAGTGACTGAGCTGCGGCTCACACTCAAGCAGCCCAAGTCCCAAGCTTTACCCTCAACCATAGCTAGATCCTGTGTGTTCTGTTTCTTGGTGTTGATGTTACAACTTTGAAATCTTCCTGATTCAAGTCCTAGTCCTGATATGTCAAAGGAAGGGTTATATGTCTTTATTTTATTTCATTTACTCTTTATGTTTGCAGGCTGGCAGAACTCTTTCTCTTTCATTCTAGGAAGATTATTTTAAATCAATGATTCTAATTGGGGTGGGGAGTGTCCAGGATGGCTAATCAGAATCAACACGTGGGGATGGTCACTGGACCAACTCAGCAGAGATATGTGGTTCCTGCCCACTCTCACACCCCGAGATTCCAGTGACCTTTCCTAGGGGTACAGACCCCTCAAGAATCCCTGCTGTCTTGATTCTTGAAGACAAAAGTGTAATGATAGAGCTTTTACAATGTGACCATGTGATTGTGAAAACCTTGTGTCTCATGCTCCTTTTATCCAGGGTATGGACAGATGAGTAAAAAAATACGTAAATAATAGGGAAGATAAGGAGTAAAATAAATTGGGTAGATGAAAATACTAGTGGTCAATGAGAGGGAGGGTTAAGGGGTATGGGGTGTATGAGTTATTTTCTCTTTTCTTTTTATTTCTTTTTCTGGAGTGATATAAATGTTCTAAAAATGATCATTGTGATGAATACACAACTATGTGATGATATTGTGATCCATTGATTGTGTATTATGGATGAACAGTATGTGTGTGAAAATTTGTCAATAAAAGCATTTAAAAAACAGAAACCTAATAAGGGCTTGATCATGTAGAGCTTTGTAGGACATTAGACAGAATTTTACTTTTCTCCTATTCAAGAGACTTTTTCCTTTTATTCTATTTTAATAGCCTTATTGAGATATAATCAACATACAATAAACTGCATGTGTTTAAAGTGTAAAAAAAAAAAAAGAATCTTGCTGTGAAAAACCCTGTTCCCCAGTGTGTTTCATTCAGGAATTTTTACTTAAATAATACTCTTTTGTCTTGTTTTTATTTTTAATTTTTTGCAAATCCATTCCAGTGTAATAACTAAGATGAAATGCAAAAGGACAAAGGGTTTAGTAAACTACTTTTACTTTAGATTATAGTATAACAAACCTGAAATCCTTAACTTTGCTTTTGGTGATAACAAGAAAATGAGATGATTCTACTGATGGTGAATAGATGGATAGTTTTTACCTCCGATAATACTTTGCTGAAAGCTGGCAAACTCGGTATTTATGTGTATTATAATCATAGCTAAGTGGAATCATGGTGCCCAGACATTGAGTTAAATGACACTGTGATAGAAATGACGCTGTAAGGGATGCTGTCGGCTTTATTATAGTACTCTTTTGTTTCAAGTAGGGATTTACAAACCAGCCCCAGGATTCGCGTTGAGTTTGAAGTCCAATGTGGAGCTTGAGAATTTCAACAAGCTTTTAATACAATGTTGGCGTCCCCAATAGCTTAATTGTTTGGCAAATTGAAATCTGCTTCAGTGGATTTTAAAATATATATGATCACTTAAAAACTGAATATAAAATGCCAGCAACTGCCAGGGAAAAGGACTTAAATTTTAATTACTAGCAACAGAGAGGTAAAGGTTTACGCGTTATATTCCAAAACAATTCTTCTTTCATAGAAATGTTTCTAATCGAATCACAGACAGTTGTTTTCTCACACAAATAAGGATGTGGAAAAATAGCTTTCCTATATTTGAAACATGATGAAAACAGACAATTTGGTGATTCTATGGCAGAAGCTATTTAATACTTTCACTTTTAGTAGCCAAAAGTTTTAAGTTACTTTTGGATGGAGATTTCACATTAAAAAATAAAAGTCATCTTGGAGGTGCTATTTTCTGATTCAGAAAGCCAAAACATAATTCCAACACACTCACAAAATGTGGTTGAGTAGAGAAATGCATTAAGACTAGATTGGAGAAATGAGGTACGCTGTTGGGGCTTCGTTGCAGAATGACACACCTTTGAGAACTTTTCTTGTTTGACTCCAAGGAAGTGCTAAAATAGTGTCATCTGTATCTTCATCAATTAAAGATTAATATTTCTTGTGCTTAAGAATGTTGTGTATTCTTTTTTTTTTTTCATTGCTCTGTTCTTGTGAAAGACAGACCTCTGCCAGGCGAAAATTAGACTCCTTGAATAATTCAGAGTATTATGCAAATTCTAAGCAGTAATGGACAAATTTTAAAATATCAATCTTAATAATTTCATAATATTTTAACAATGATCAAAATATGTATTTTCCATGACTTTAAAATAAATTGTATTTTTTAAAAATTATTTTCCTGTCACTGAGACATTTTTAATGAAAATTTTGTTTAACTTGTGTAAGCTGAGGCTTCATGACCTTGCCTTTTCCAAAGGTACAGAATAATGGTCAAGGCTTGACCACCTTAGGTTCAGATCTCTGCTTCACACCTACAGCTGTGTGATTTTGAGCAAGTAACTTAAACTTTCTGGACCTTAGTTTCCCCATCTGTAAAATGGGGAAAATAATAGCACCTATCTCATAGGGTTGTCAGGAGGATTAAATGAGCTAATACCTGGAAAACAATTGGAACTGGCCTGGCACCTGTAATGCCAGTATGAAAGTTTGTATGAGACGCTCAAGCAGTTTTCAGTAGAGTTGGTTTGGATTAAAAGACTAACCCCTTCTCATGGTAGGCTGATTGAACAAGCACAGATTTAGATGCAGAAAAGAAAAAAATTGGATTGCACGGAGTTCTGAACAAGCCATGGGGACAGGAAAAGACTGAGTATTTATGCAGGCTGCCCTCTGGGTTCCTTCTTAGCTTTGTTATTATTCATCAAAAAAACCAAAAAACCAAAAAAACAAATGATTATGGAGCTTCATTAAGTGTTAGGCACAGGACCAGGTGCTAGAGGTTCAAAGTCAAATGAGACCAGGGCCTTGCCCTCAGGGATCATACAGTTTATTGATGAGAAAGACAAGTATGCAGAGTATTCTAGAGTGGGGTGAGAACTGTGGTGGAGGGGGCCTGTAGAGGGCTCCCTGAGCATCCCCTGCAGGCAGTTGACCCAGGTGCAGGAAGGGAACAGGGGAGGGAGTAGGAGGCTTTCCTGGAGGAGGTGCTGGCCTGCTGTGCGGGAGGAACAAGAGTTCCTAGGCCTTGTGTCCAGCGAGAGGGCCCACCCATGTGACACCAGGGAGGCCTGGAAGAGTGCAGTGTGCCTGCTGGGTGACTCTCCATTCAGTGTGTTTCTATGGCAGTCTTCCCAAATGGTGCAAGGAGTTAGCAATGGTCTACCGCTGCTAGTGAGTTTTCTTTTGAAAGACCTCCTAGAATTGGTCTGAGAAATGATTCCAAGAGTCTTTGGTGGTTTTCAGAAGCTCTGGAGCTTGATGTTTGTAAAGGCTTTTAGTCTGAGGTCCCATTCAGAGGCAGGTGAGTCTTTCTGAGTACCTACTGTGTGCCCCTGGAGAGACCTAAACCATGTGGCTGTGGACAAGTAGGTGGAAGTCACAGAGTGACAACGTGGGAAACAGGCCTCAGGTAGGAGAGGAAGCATCCATTTCCTTGAGGGAGCTATAGAAAGCCTGACTGATTGGGAGAAGGATCCGAGGAGAAGGAGAAATTATAATAAGGTTTAACAAATGAATATGACGACTAGATCATTATATTGATATTTCTTTTTAGCCTCCAATGTTTTGGAGCAGCTAGAAGGAAAACCCTGAAATTGTGGAACTGTAACCCATACCGAACTCTGAAATCTGTTCTATATTACTTGTTAAAATGTACTTTGAAATGTATTGCTTTTTGCATATATTTTATATTTCATAATAAAAAAATTAACAGTTAAAAAAGAAGAAGAAGAAAGCTTAACTGTATTATGCCACATATGTGCTATGACCCATGAATGTTCCTCTGGTTTCAGCTCCTTCTGAAGCTCCTGATGTCTGGAGAATTGTGAAGTCAGTGCCAAAGCATTATATTGTGACATTATTCTGGAAGGTAAGATGCCCAGACTCAAAACAGATTTGCTTGGCTTTGTGTCTTTCAATATGAAATGGCGCCTACTGGTATAGTCTTCCACCTGGGAGGGATTGCAATGCTAATCCAGTAGGATTTCTTACCTAGTGTGGGAATCCCCGCTAAATATCCATATCCTTAACCCTGGAAAAGTGGTGAAGGAATCTACCGTCCTTGACAGCTTATTCCGCTGATGGTCAGTTCTGATCGATAGGACCTTCCTCTCTGTAACTTCCACTCAGGACCATCCTTAACTTTTTTTTTTTGATGGTGCTATTTTTTTTAATTAGAGAACATGCAGGTTTACAGAAAAATCATGCAGAAAATAGAGTTCCCATATATCCCCTTCACACACAGTTTTCTCTATTATTATTTCACATTAGTGTGATAACTTTGTTATAATTGATGAAACAAGTTTATTATAATTATGTTATTAACTATAGCACATAATTTGCATTAGGGTTCACTGTTTGTGTTGTACAGTGCTATGATTAAAAAAAATTTATTCTATTAATTTCATACAAAGTAAGACCTTGTTTTATGCTAACCGATATTTTGCAAGACACTTCCCGTAAGTTGAAAATTAGGTATAACAGCAAACTTCATTTTTTTTTTTTTAAATTTGCATATGGGCAGGAGGCACCAGGGATCGAACTCCAGACCTCCAGCACGGCAGGTCGGAGCTCTGCCTGCTGAGCCACGGCAGCTGCCCGCAAACTTCATTTTTAATAGCATTTCTTATATGAACATACCTATCCCCCATTTTTATAATAAGGCAAATAGACAGTCTAGTAACAATAAGTGAACAAAATTAACCATAGAAATAATTTTTAAAACCTTTTAATTCTCTCTCTCTATCTGATCTGCCTTTATTTTTTTCGTTTGCCAATCATGTATACTTGAATTTGTGTGTTGAATTCATGTGAAAATGAGGTCCTACGGTACACCTTAAAATGTTCCCTTTTATTCACAATTGCTATTTAATTCAGTATTGTTACTTACTTTCACGTTGTTGTGACACTATCACCAATATCTATTACAAAAATTTTTCTTTCACTCCACTTTGTACAAGTTAAACATTAACTCTCCATTCCCTACTGCCCTTCCAGCCTCTGGTAACCTATATTCTAGTTTCTGACTCTATGAATTTGCTTATTCTCATTATTTCTCATTATTGTATGCTGATATCATACAATATTTGCCCTTTTGTAGCTGGCTTATTTCACTCAATGTGATGCCTTTAAATTTCATCTATGTTGTCACATGTATCAGAATTTTATTCCTTTTTACAGCTGATTACTATTCCATTGTGTGTATATACCACATTTTGTCCATTCATTCATCTGTTGATGGTCAATTGAGTTGTTTTCATCTTTTGGCAATTAGGAATAATGCCACTATGAACATCAGTGTGCAAATATCTGTTGGGATCCCTGCTTTCAATTTTTTTGGACGTATACCTGGAAGTGGGATTGCCAGATCATATGGTAATTATCTACTTAACTCTCTGAGGAACCACTAAATTGTCTTCTACCGTGGCTGCACCATTTTACATTCCTATTGAAAATGAAAAAGTGTCCCTATTTCTCTACATCCTCCCTAACACTTGTTATTTTCTATTTTTTTTGAATAGCAGGGTGTGAAATGGTATCTCATTGTGGTTTTGATTTGCATTTCCCTGATGGCTAATGATGCTGAGTATCTTTTCATGTGCTTTTGTTGCCATTTGTTTATCTTCCCTTGAAAAATTCTGTTCAAGTCTTTTGCCTATTTTTTAAAAATTGTTTTTGTTGTCTTTTTGTTGTTAAGATGTAAGATTTTTTTAATATATTCTGGATATTAAACTCTATAGATAAATAGTTTCCGAATATTTTTTCCTATTCTCTAGGTTGTCTTTTTTACTTTCATAATGAAGTCCTTTGATGCACAAAAGGTTTTAATGTTGATGAAAGTCTCATTTATCTATTGCTTCTTTTGCTGCTCATGCTTTTGCTATAAAGTCTAAGAAATTGTTACCTAATATTAGGTCCTGAAGATTCTTCCCTATTGTTTTCTTCTAGGAGCTTGATAGTTCTGTCTCTTATATTTAGGTCTTTGATTCATTTTGAGTTAATTTCTGTATATGATGTGAGGTAGTGATCCATCTTCATTCTTTTACATATGGATATCCAGTTTTCCCACCACCATTTGTTGACAGGATTATTCTTTACCCATTGAATAGATTTGGCACTCCTGTCAAAAATCAATTGACCATGGATGGAGGGTTCATTTCAGAACTCTCAATTTGATTCTACTGTCTGTATGGCTGTCCTCATGCCAGTACCTGCTGTTTTGATTAGTGTAGCTTTGTAATAAGTTTTAAAATGGGAAGTGTGAGTCCTGCTTTCCATCTCTTATCCCTGTTACACTGTGGATGATTTCTTCAGTGCTTTAGTCTACTTCCTTCTTCAGCTGTGTCTCATCTGCTGCTTAGGTTGACTAATGGGTTTTTAATTTCAGTGATTACATTTTTCATTTCTAGACTTTTTTCCATGCTGCTTTATGTTGTTATTTTTTAATTCCTTCTCTTATGTCTTTAATAATTTTATAGTTTTAATTTGATTATTCAATTATCTGAAATTCTGGGGTTCTATTTCCTACCCATCCCCAGAACTTTATTACATATTTCCTGCCTATGCTAGCCACTGGTCATGATGAATTATTAAGTAATATGCTTTGTAACTTTATATTCTGAGTTCATCTCGAACAAGATGTGGCAATCTTTAACTGTGGCAATAGTGATGAGTGTGAATTTTTCCCATGTGGTTTTCTTCTGCCAGGTGTTACACTGATGTACTCATTCTAGTATCTATTTATGTTAGTTTTTTGGCTTGGAGTTTCGTGGATCCTCATGTGGCATTGATCCATAATTGACCTTCCAATGAAGATGTTTTTTTTTCTACTCAGAGTCTAGACCACAAGAGACAGAAGCTTCCATGTCCTCTCCATATGCTGGTAGAGAGATATTTTTCTTTCCTACCCATTTACTGTGCTTTATGTGGGGGAGGGTATGGAGTCTCAATTTCAACTTTTTCCTTAGATACAGTCGCAAGGTCTTTTACTTTATCACCATGTGCATGTTGAAACCCAGTTCCCCAGATTAGCCAAAGTGAAAACAAATCCCACAAGCCTGGGTTAGTGGCCACCTCAGGGCATTAACTCTATGCTCTGTTTTCCACTTACGTCTTCATCTGGTCCCTGGGGATTTCAGTTATTTCTCATGAGCCCTCGTGTTCATTCATGAGGATGTGTTTTATCTGGAAGAACTTCATTTCTCCCAAACCACACAGTGGCTGAACGTGGATGTCAATGACAGTGGGGTGTTAGAGCCTCTGAAAATCTCTCCAAATGCTTAAATGATAATGGGTTGTACTCCCTTCTTATGTTGTTCTATCAGGAAACCATGTAAGAAATCCATGATCACTTCTTGCTCTGGTGATGCCCCACAGTGGGTGGCCCCTCTGCATGAATGTCTCCTCGTCCTGTTTCTGCTCTTACCTCTGCCCCCACTTGGGCTCTCCCACTGCATCACGCAGACTCCTACAACCCTACTCCTCACTTTTACAGGGTCTAGGGCAAAAGTATAAATGGAGGACCACATTCCATGTTTAAATCTTATATATATTTAAATATTCATAATTTTAATATTTAAAAATTATGAATCGAACTAAAAATCTGCAATGTAAGTGTATTTTATCCTTTCGCCTTGACTCATATACCTTTGGGAAAAAGTGGAAGGCTAGGCTTGTATCTAGAATTCTCAGGTTCCTCAGTGGCAATGCTGGGAGACTCAGCCCCCAGTTGGAGTCCACCCTGCTTTTCTCCCCACCTCCTGTTTAGTCCATTCCACCAGGACCCCCGTGCACAAGTTCTGTCCACATCCCAAGCAGACATACACTCCCAGCTAGTTCCCAGAGCCTAGGGTGGGCACACCAGTAGAAGGGCCTGCCCTGGATGGGGAAGCTGAAGAACAGCTTCTGGAAGCAGGCTTGGGACTATTTGGGCAGGGAATTCCAGGGTCTCTGAAACCTGGAACATTGTCTAGAAAAGGAAATGTGGGCACTGGGTATGGGGAGGGCTATAGCTGAAGAAGAAGTGGGTTGGGTTGGCTAGGACATGACTGCCATCTAAGGTAGGTACTGTTTCTACTGAAAGGTCTTCTCCCCTCTTATCCCCAAATCTTCTTTTCTTCAAGCTAAAGAGTCTTCCCTCATTTTAATTTGCATGTGGGCAGGAGGCACCAGGGATCGAACTCCAGACCTCCAGCATGGCAGGTCGGAGCTCTGCCTGCTGAGCCACGGCAGCTGCCCATCTTCCCTCATTTTAATGCTTGGTGTGGTCATCCTTCTCTGGAGACATTGTTCTCTGAAGGTCTCATCCCAAATAACCCTCTTCTCTATTCAACTGCTTATTTATAGAATGTCTGATTGTTTTCTTTGTTAAACTGTTTGGATTTGCTGGCACATGTGTGTGCGTGTATATGTGTCTGAGGAAGGCAGTTGAGGGACAAAAGACATGAAAAATCAATTATGCAAACTCCCTTCAGATTAAAGCCCATTTTGAAACGATAACTGGTATTTTCAATATTTTTCAGCCATTATCCCAATTTCACGCCAATGGGAAGATTCTATTCTATAACATAGCTATCGAAAATCTACAGGAACCCTCCCGTGTAGCTCTCCTCTCCATTCCTGCACCGGCCAATAGCACAAAAGTAACCCTCGCCCAGCGTTCCTACCAGATTCACGTCACAGCCAATAACAGTGTGGGCACATCTCCTGCTTCTGTCCTTGGCATCTCTGGAGACCTTGGACATGGTGAGCTTGGTTTTGCTTTGTTTTGTTTCCATTCTCTAAAAAATATGTGGATGATGTCATTAGGTAGAGATGATTCTTTGGGACGATGGTAACTTGGGAAGACAAAGTCTAGCTGCCAAACACTGTTAGTCATTTTCCTTGGGGTCAGGCATGTCAGCAGGTTTTGTCAGGGCTGGTCTTCCTCAGGCGGGAAGAATGAGATTTCAGCCATAGCTCAGGACATTCCTGCCCCTAGGACTTTTCAGCAGACTTGGAAACTTATCCCAAGTTTATCCAAGTAAAGGCAACACCAGCAAACAGACCTCACTGAGAACTGGGGTTGGTATTTAAGTACTCGATGGCTTTTAAAGTATGAGTTCATATATTGTGTTGTTAAAAACCTTGTCAGACTTCCTCTTCCATAAAGAGCCCATTAAAAAATTTCCAGTGATCACAAGAGCTGGCCTCATTTTTCAAGAGGAGCTTAGTCAAAGTTGTAGAATAAAAGATGATAAATGGCTAATCTCTTGGCCCGTGAAAAACCAAACATGGTGGCAATGATTTTTAAATTTAACATCAATAATGGTGTTAATTTCCTTTTTGGGACAGATATAAAAAGAAGTTGGATGCAGTAATGCCCAACATGTAGCACACTGTGAAATCATGCACATTTGGACATAAATGCAATTGGTATTTGGCAGAACAAGGTCATTCCCTGACTCTTGCAATAGTGTCACCCTGTATGTAATGCTATTGAAATTTTCAGACACGGCATATGGGGTTATGGCAGATTATATGGTACCTGCCATTCAGACAAAACTTAAATTTGGGTGAAGTGGACTGGATTTAAGGTGTTTTGTTTTAAGAACCATCTAGTGGGTCAAATAAGAAAAAGAAATTAATATTGTACCAGAGGAGGAGAACTGTGGAGTTACTTAACTTACTTTTGCTTTGTGAGGAACTGTATTAGAGAAGGAAGTGAATAGTTGTATTCTGTTGCTATTGGGGTCATAACAGGGAAAATGGGCCTTTTGTCACCTTGGGGTGCTGAGAGATAAAAGACTCCTCACGGAGGCCTGGTCCACAGCAGCACTGCTGAGGGCTATTATGGCCTTGGACTCTCCTTTAACTGCGACCTCCTACGGTACCTTCTGTCCCCATTCCCAGCCTCTAGACTCCCAAACCTTCCCTTGTGAGGTCCTGTTCAGCCTTCATTAAGTGATCCACATTCTTCAATCACTGGTGAGGATAAATTCACTAATGTGCTAAATTAGGTTAGGCCAATTCACACTAGGGTGTGAACGACTGAAAAAAAATCCCCTAGTCCCTCCTTCTACCCCCACCTCTCAAACTCTATTTGTAGTTTCAAAGAACTAGCTTGCTAACTGATGTGGCTCTAAGTTTGGAGTAAATTTTTTTGGTTTTAATTAATTAATTAAACATAACAACATATAAACACAAACATTCTTACCATATGATCATTCCATTCTTGATATATAATCAATAACTCACAATATCATCACATAGTTGTATATTCATTGTCATGGTCATTTCTTAGAACAATTGAATCAGTTCAGGAAAAGAAATAAAAAGAAAACAGAAAAAAATCCGTACATACCATACCCCTTACCCCTCCCTTTCCTTGATCACTAGCATTTCAATCTACTAGATTTATTTTAACATTTGTTCCCCCTATTATTTATTTTGGAGTAAATTTTAGTCAGTGTAAATAATTGAAGTGAAAAGTTTCAGCTTCAGTGTGAGGGAGATTTGTTTGTTTGATAGAGAATGGCAGTGAAGCCGTGGAGGTTGGAAATGTGTAGGCATTCCTGGAGCCCTTCACCCTCCACCTGGGGTCACGCCTTCCTCTGATTGCCCTGCCAGATAATGATTTGGTGTCCAACAAAAGTCAGTAGCATTTTGCTTTCACACTATCATTCCTCAGGTATTTTTTTCAGCTGTAATTAGGATTGCCAGATGAAATCCAGGATGCCCAGTTATATTTGAATTGCAGATAAACAATGAATGACTTTTTAGTATGAATATGGCCCAGGCAATATTGGCTCCTCCTTGATTGATATACTGAGCAGCTGTCTGGCAGGCCTACTTCTAATCAGTAGAGCAGATCAAATCAAATCAGACCCAGGCTTGATCAAATTAGAATGTGGATCTCTGCACTAATAATTCTCATCCCTTAAAGCCTAGATGTGGCCCTATTTGAAATCAATAAAATCGGTAATCCACTGACAACGTATCACCTTTTTTCCAATTCTCAGATTTTAGGAAACTGCCTTGCATATCAGATATATTGAGATGGCAGCCTTAGTCTATTTGCACATCCTTGCATAAGCCGATTTAGTACATATCTGAATTTTTTTCTGCTTTTGTCCCCACTTCAGTTCCTACCCCTAACATCTCAGAAGCAGTAGTTAGTTCAGGATCCACCAGCATTATTTTGGAGGAATTAAGCTATGTCATTTGTCCATTCAATATGAAACAAATTTTTTGAAAGCAGATTGAGTACTAGACATGTAGTCAGGTCAGGAGTCTGCAGCTTATTCAGTAGGGTAGCAGATACTAAATATTTTAAGCTTTGCAGGTCATACAGTCTCTGTAATATATTTTATATTTTTCTTTGTTTTATAATCCTTAAACAATTTTAAAGCCATTCTTAGATTAAGGGTCATGTGGATTAAGTTGTGGGAACAGAGGTTCAGGCAACAGGAACTTTCAGCACATGACAGCTTTAAAACTTGCACAACACAGAGGGTCCAAAAGAGCAGGGGAAGAGATCCCCTGTGGCCAGTTTCCCAGGGAGGCCACCTGCTCGGGTCAGGTCAGTGGATAGTAAGGCTCCCCACATCTGCTTTGTATCAGAGAAGAGAAATGTATGCTGTTCCAGTGTGATATTTGTCCACCATCCGGGGAAGGGGGCCGGCCACTGAGAACTCCTGCCTTGATTGTCATCTAGGGCTGTTAGTTCCCCAGGCTTAAGGTCTGATTGGACCTTTTCATTAGCCCTAACATCTCCCCCAGGTTATGGAACGGAAACAGCACAATAGAAGAGAAAGTGGGGGTAGATGAGGGCTGGACCATGGCCACTGAGACTGTGTCCCTGACTTAGAGCAGGTCATATAAAAATAAGTGTCAGAGGGGACAGCTGAGAAGATCTCAGGAAACAGCCTCGACAGCTGGAGAGTGAACTTGGCCTGAGACCAGTGTCTTCAGTACATTATGTACACGTTGCTGTTACAGCCGTGCCCCACGTGGGAGACGCGACAGGTCTTAACACAACACTCCTTTTAATCGGTCAAGCCAAGACAGAATGTTAGAAAGAATGGCAGTTGAGATGGAGAAGCTTTTGGCAGGGTTGACAGAAGTAAATGATAAAATGACAGAATATGTCATCAGTGCATGTGTCCCCTCCCTGACTGCAGCGCTGATGCGTACATTACAGCGACACAGAGACGAATTACAGGATCGTACTGATGAATGCCACAAAAGCAAAGTAAACTTTGTGGAAGCCCCAGGAAAGGGAGAATCTCGTGGGATCAGTACGAAAGGATAAGGAGTCATATGAAAGTGCGTCTGGAGTAACCAATAGAGGAGCTCTATTTTTGTAAGAACATGACCACCTTTGAAACTCAGATCATCTGATAAGAAGAGACAGGAAGGATACTATGGCAGCAAAAGGAAGAAGGAACTTCCCAGAGAGGAATGTTCAAGTCAATTTAGAGCAAAATGAACACTTGGGCCAGTTGTTTTCTTGCTGCGAAGAGCCTGATACAACAGATCAACCTGAGGATTCAGTGAGTCCTCATCCCGCATGGTGTTTTACATGGCTGGGACAGCTCCAGGGACTCGCACCAACCACTGCTTTCACACCCTGATCTGGAATAAGGAAAAGAGGGAAAGAGGAGTTGATTGTCCTGATAATTATCTCGACCAGCAAGGTTGATTCCAGATTTTAGTGGTGGGCTCTGTGACAGGGTCAAGTTGAGTTGAAGCCATAGTTTTTGTATGCTATCTTTTCTAATTTAAATTTCTCCTTTTTTTTTGGTTTTTAAAAAAAAGTTTTCAGTTCTTTTGTCTGCCTAAGAGGTAAGTAAACCAATCAGACACAGAGATTCTGTGCTTCAGAGATGGTATTGAAGGCTGATGATAAGTCATGTCTTACAGCCGGACTCTCCAGAAAGCCAGGTTTCTCTGTATCCTAAGGCTGTTTTTCTTTCGGCCACCAGATCATGCTTTGAATAAAAATAGCTCTTGTCATTTTATTTTCTACTCAAGACAAGAAATGACAAAAAATTACGAGTCAGTTCTTGATAATCTGAGTTAGTTGGTAGACAAAAGCTCTTTCTTTCTCTTCTTTCTTTTTATTGTAAGCACACTTGGGTTAACTGTATTGCTGGAAAAACATCAAATATGATGGGGTTTTTTTTTAAGGAGACCACCGTTTACACTTTTTTTGCTTATTTCTTCCATTGGATTAATATGTGCTATTCTACAAGAAAATGAGATATCATTTCTACCGTGTCAAAAGAAACTAATAGCCAATGTCTGCCAGTGACCTCATCAAAGGACCCAAATGATTCCTCATCAAGTCAGGATTAATGTTGATATGAGTAAGAAGACTGCTCAGTTTTCAAAGAAGTATTCAACAAGCCACATATCAAAAGACATTGAGGGATGTGATGGTTTGAAGCTGTATGTACACCAGAAAAGATGTTCTTAAAGCTAATCCATTCCAGTGGACGTACGGCCATCATGAATAGGATCTTTTGGTGAGTAGGATCTTAAGTTGAGCTGTGACCCACCTCATTCAGGGTGGGTCTTAATCCTCTTACTGGATACAGAAAGAAGTTCCAGAAAAGCTGAGGGAGAAAAGCCAGATTCTGAAGGCAGTGAAGCCCGGGAGAGAAGGACCAGCAGACACCATGTGTGGCAGACAAGCTGAGGATTGAGGATTGCTGGTAGCCAGTCTTCCGGGAGAAAGCATGACCTTTTAGTGCCTTGATTTGGACATTTTTACAGCTTCGGAACTGTAAACTTGGAAGTTAATAAATCCCTATTGTAAAAGCCAACCCATTTCTGGTATATGGCATTTCATCAGCTTTAGCAAATTCAAAAAAGGGGCCGCCATCCCAATAATTCCATTTTAAATGCTTCATGATTTATGAGCAAAAATTTGAGAATGACTGCCTGATGTACTAAGAATTCTGTGTTCTGTGAAAATCTGTTCATTCCAAACCTATTAAGCTTTCCCAAACAGCCAGAGAATGGTTTCACAGTTGAAGGTGCATGCGACAGAACCTGTTTCCATCTGCACCTATCTTTTTTTACCATCCTGCACAGTGACAAAAGTTTAAACCAGCCACCAGAATTCTTTTCAAGTTTAACTATTTTCTTAATTTCTGTGAGTTCATTAACTGTCTTGTCTAACTGAACTACCACAAATAGTTTGAAGACTCCTAACATCTATGCGTCTTTTATCTTGTATGTATGTGCGTGTGTGTGTGTGTGTGTGTGTGTGTGTGCATGGGTAGGTACCAGGAATTGAACCCGGGTCTCCAGCATGGCAGGCAAGAACTCTGCCTGCTGAGCCACCATGACCTGCCCTTCACCATTGGAATTTACTGCAGTATTTAGAGTTTAGGATTCCAACTTCCCACAGGGAATAAAAAGATATTAGCTCGGAGCGGTGCAATGGTGGGTCAGTGGCCTCGATTGGTGGTTGTACCTCAGCTAGAATTTATAGGACTTTAGGTTGCTATACAGTTGGCATTTATCAAATCTGAAGTATCATAAATTAACATACACATCAACTATAGGACTATAACGACGTAAATCTTCAGACCAGGTGTCGTCGGCCATGTTCCTCACAAACGCAGATGGTTTGGGGCGGGGGGTGGCGTGACATGGTGGTGATGTAGAGTCTAGGCCACAGGAACTAATGGGCTCAACAAACTGTCTGTGGCTCCTACGGTGGATCCTTAGACCTCTCCCCCACTTTTTTTTTTTGCTGACCCCCTATAGACCAGTTGCTAGGCACAGGGGCCAATAGTGAATGATTGTTTATACAGTCAGAACCAAGAGGTTAGAAGAAAAGTTCTGTTCCTGGTCCCAACTAAATGTTGCCTCTTAAAGAAAGTTATTCACCCCCAGTGACTGTCTTCTTATACAGTTAGTCTTTCCCTTGTGGGTCTTTTTAGTAATCACTCAAAACTTTCCATTTCACTAATTAATATGAGAAACTGTACCAACAAAAAGGGCAGAAAATAACAAAAATTCTGTTTCTGAGATTTTTGTCTGGTGTGTGCTGATGGCCTTGCCTTGGTAAAGATGTTTAATGAATCTGTTACTCAAATTCAAGCCCAGATAACCAGATGCTTTAGTTCGTCCAACCTGATGATTTCCACATTCTTCTTATAATTATTATCATGATGGTGAAGGAATCCCATTATTGCTTTCCCTTTTGTAGCAAAAGTCACTTTTGCAGAGAACACCTTTTTCCACTCTGCCCAGTATTCAAATCAGGCGTGGGAGTAAAACCCTGAGAATGGAGACAAATGATGAGGAGAAACCTTGTGAGGGCACGTTTTGTACCTGGAACCAGATAGTATTTACTTCAGTTTTTCCTATTGGATGCTGAATACATTTGATCTGAATAGAAAAAATGTATTTATTGAGCCCTTTTGTTGCAGATAGGTTCATGACTTTTAACCTTTAGAAAATTGAGACGAGTTGGACTTGCATTCTCTCCATTAACTTTCTATTTCACTGTTCATTTCAACCTGATGAAAATGGCGCCAAAGAACTGGACTAGCCTTTTTGGTTTCTTCTACCTCATGTTTAATCATTAGCCAGATATGATTTGGGGAACTGATTGATTGAGTTTTCTAATTTGAAATATTAAGCCGTTGAGGATAAATGGCTATGTCTGGTGTTACTGTGAATTTTTTGATAAATGTAACCAAAGAACAAATGAGTTCAACTACTGAGAAATTTACAGTGATTGTGTTCGATCTCTTTTTGGTTTAGGGGTCATATTTGCATCCATTTCCATCCAGTTAACTCTTAGGGAGAAAAATCAATTTCAGTCACACTTTACCATAACAGAGAATGTTTCCTCATGAAAAATGCCAATACAGATTTTTAAAAATCTATTTTTTTCCAAGTGAACGTTCTAATTTTTTTCCTAGAACCAATTTTATTGTATTTGAACTTGATTTTCGTTCTCATTTAATATGCATTTTGTGACTGTATGGAAGAAGCTTTGTTAAGTAATTTAACAATAAATTAGAAATCCAAAGGAAAAAAAAGAGTAAATATCAGAGACTGGGTTTGGCCCACAGGCCACAGTTTGGCAATATCTATTTGAGGTTGGGTTTCTGAAGGTCAGAACAAGGGGCATCCGAAAGCCGGAAGTGAGTTTATGCTAGGACGGGAGAGGACTGGAGGCTCCCACGCAAATATCTCCCACCACGCCCCTGTAGCCACTAAAGTGGTAGGAAGCTTCCCTGTTAGATGCCGCATTACATTCAAGGACTCTTCTTTAGGCACTCTTTAAAAAGTTACAGTTAATTAGATCTTAAGCATTTCTTTATTTGTTTATGTCCAGAAGAAGTTGAAGTAGAAAGAATTAAAGGTACAGAGGATGGATTTTCTCTGTCTTGGAAACCTCAATCCGGAGAAGTCCTCGGCTATGTGGTGGAATGGTGTGACCATCCCCAGGAGAAGCTCTGCGGTCTCCAGTGGAAAAAACTCGGCCCCAATACTACAAGTACAGTCATTAGCTCAGGTAGGAAGAACTCTTCATATTACAGTCTTGCTGTATCCAATTTGCAGCAGGTTCAACTAGGATTTTTGGACCATCTTACATATGCTTTGACTGCTGACAATTTTGAAAATCCAAATCCAGCATTGGTGATAGAAGTTGACATTTTATCGTGTTGTGCTCTTGGTCTCTAAGAGTCATTATTTAAATCTGCTTTTATAGAGAGCATCTGGACCTGAGGCCAGCATTGGTTTTTCCATGGCTTTGTTCCTCTAAATCAGTGCCTTCAAATGAAGTCCAGAGGAATAATATATATACATACGTAACAGTGGTCCAGAGATCTTTTACGAAAACACAGAAGTAGATGGGCTTGGGAGATGTTTAGACATAGAATTGAGAGGAGTTTTGTCAACCCCTTCATTTTCAA
>PVIY010002057.1:0-134739 GCA_004026745.1 Myrmecophaga tridactyla
TTTGGTCGAGAAGGTTTTCTCAATCCCTTGATGCTAAGTCTCAGCTCATTCTAGGGTTTTTCTCAATCCCTTGATGCTGAGTCTCAGCTCATTCTAGGATCTCTGTCCCATGTTGCCAGGAAGGTTCACACTCCTGGGAGTCATGTCCCACATAGACAGGGGGAGAGTGGTGAGATTGCTTGTTGTGTTGGCTGGAGAGAGAGGCCACATCTGCCTGCTGAGATTTTGATAGGAATTGCATTAAACCCACAGATCAATTTAGAGAAACTTGACATCTCTACTAATACCTTGTCTTCCAATCCATGAATATAGTATGTTTCTCCACCTATTGAAAATTTTTAAAATTTCTTTCATCAGCATCTTGTAATTTTCATTATTTTGATCCAGTACAAGCCTTATTACATTTATACCTATCTACTTAATTTTCTTTTGAGCAATTATAAATGACATTGCATTTTTGATTTCCACTCGTCCATTGTCAGTATATGAAATGTCACAGATATTTCTGTGTTGATATTTTATCCTGTAAACTTACTGAACTCACTTATGTAGGTTCTAGGAGTTTTTTTGTAAATTCCTTGGAATTTTTTATGAAGACAACTCTATCATCTACAAATTTAGACACATTTATTTCTTCCTTTCCAATCTGCTTCCCTTTCATTTATTTTTCTTGTCTTATCTTCATGGCTATGTTGTACTGTGTTGATAAGAGTGGTAAATGTGATCATTCTTGCCTTCTTCCTGATTTAGCGGGAATGTTTTCAGTCTTTCATCACTGAGTATGTTAGCTGTATACTTTTTCTAGATGCTCTTAATGAGGTTGGAGACATTTCTTTCTATGCCTATTGTACTGAGAGTTTCTATCACGAATGGGTATTGAATTTTGTCAAATGCTTTTTCTCCATCAGTTGATATGATCATATTATTTTTATTATTTAGCTTATTGGTATGCTGGATTACCTTGATTGATTTTGAATATTGAACTAAGTTTACATACCTGGAATAAATTCTACTTGGTCATGGTGTATAATTCTTTTGATTCATTGCTGGATTCAGTTTGCTAAGTGCATGAGGGATATTGGTGTGTATTTTCTTTTATTGGGTTGTCTTTGTCTAGTTTGGGTAACTGGCCTCATAAAAGGAAATATTCCCTTTTCCTCCTGGAAGAGATTGTATAAAATTGGTGCTATGTGAATCTTTGGTAAAATTGTCCAGTGAAACCATTTGGGCCTGGAGAATTCTTATGGGTAGCTTAGAAGTTAGAGTCTGCTTTTATAATTATAGTGTCTGGTGATACAGGCTCTCTCTGCTAAACTCCCAGTTGTATAGCAGTACTTACGCCAAGGCAAATGTAAGCTTGCTCATATACAGATACTGGACAGTAACAGTGTGTACAAGCATCTGTTGCATTTATTTGGATTGTACCAAATAAATGCCCTAAAAACAAACTGTAGGAAATTTGCTCTTTAGTTTCAAGTCAACAGTATTGATTACAAAAAGAAAACAGTGGCTGAAATTTATCTTTCAGAGAAACTGACATAAAAATGAACACAACTGTTGATTACAAGGAGGAGCAAATCCTCATTCCATCTTCCTGCTTTCAATAGTTAAAGAGCATCTTGGCCGAGAGTTTTTTTTTTAGCACCACACCCTTGGAGTTATAGTCAGAGGCTTTTCCAACATCTCCAGCCTTTATGGCACCCACATTTCATAAAAAGAGTTTAGTCATGCAAACCTTTCACTCTTTAGTCCCATCCTGGCAAAATTGATATTTGCTGCTCAGAAAGAATTCTGTGTTTATTAAAAGCACACCTGTGGGCGGCTGCCGTGGCTCAGCAGACAGAGCTCCGACCTGCCGTGCTGGAGGTCTGGAGTTCGATCCCTGGTGCCTCCTGCCCATATGCAAATTAAAAAAAAAAAGCGCACCTGTCGAGTTAGAATGGTCTTTTCATGTTGGTTTTTCATATTTATCACATTTTAGCAAATATTCACAGCTTGGTTACCACCCTTCAGAAGTAAATCTGCACATCTACATTCATGAGGAATCAATTTTCTTAAGCCCACTGAAAGGTCACAAGTCCCTAGCTGGTCACGAATATTCAACAAGGAACATGCAAAAGCTATCCTGCCTCATCTTACAGCCATTTCTCCATTACAAATCCAGCTCTTGGCCAGAATACCTTTAAGAATAAAATCTAGCTATTTTTTTTTTTTAATTTCAGAAGAGCAAGACCCCGATGCATATTGTGATTCCAAAAAACATACATTGTAGGGTTTGGGCCCCATGAAGTTGCACATTATAGGGATTTATCACCTGAAAATTACCGAACTCTTGGAGCATATATTTTATTCACATTTTCTGCTGCTGTATTTAAGATACTTAAGAAAAGTGAATACTTAAATCAGAGATCCACTTCTCACATTTTAATTCAGACTATCTTTTGTTGCCCCCTACACAGATTTTTTAATACAGTTTTATGAAAATGAAAACAGCGAGACACATGTCCTTTAATTTCATGAATCAGTTTTATTATCAAATAAACTTTTGACAACACTTAAGCTTAAAGTTTTCAAAATATATAGGGGTGCTGACATGAAAAATTTGAATTCACTTTATATATAATCTTGCAGCATATGGGAACTGGAGAGAGGCATTGTATGTGCAAACTCCATAATTACAGCTACTTAAATCTCAAACTGCAATGAAATGTTCATAAGTTCTTCTTCCATGAAAACACATAGTTTATTATTCCACATTGCAAGCTCTCTGAATGTTTTTCGTATCTTCTACTCTGTCCATAGTTATAATGCCCTTTTATTCCATTCTGGGAAACAAGAAAACCTGAAGTGGAAAAATGCCTCGGATTTCATTAGACAGAAAGAACACACCAAGAAAAAGGTTGCATCAGTGTCATCTCATCCCTTAGGTTTGTGTTTCCCCAACTCTTCCGAGGATAAGAATGATCAACGCACTTGTTAAAAATACCGATTCCCAATTTCTGCCTTTGAAAGGTGTAATTCAAAGGGTACCCAAAGATCTGTCGCTTTAGTAATCGACCAGCATGTCACCATCACCAGCAAAGATTGGGGGCTGTTGAATTAAAGTAGAAGTTCCAATGTTTCAGGGACCACCTTTAAAGAGACAGAGCCACTTTGGGAGGTTATGCATGGAAAATGGATGAAAGCAGAGGCTGAAATTCTGCCAGTTCTGCTGGTTAAGAGGTGCTCACTGGTGGGAGCATGTAGGACCAGGGAAAGGGGACTTTATAAATTGGTCCACCCAGATGAGATCCCTTTTACTAATTGGCACCACCTTGCACATGTGCTAGGTCTTACACGCAGATTCCTGGGTTCTTATCCCAGATGTATTGAACCAGAATCTCTGGATTGGGTTGTATTTTTAAAACACGCTATCCCCACACACCAGTACAGCCATTCTCAAACATATAAGCATTGGAGAATCACCAGCGACTTACATTGTAAACCTTTAAATAGCACTCTCTTCGATAGCTGAATCTCTGTATTCTTTTCATCCCTAATCTTTGAGGACTAATATCGTCAAAGTTGCAGGTGGCACTGAGCAGAAATTGGAAAGAAATCTGGGACTCCAGGGCCCTGAAGCACAACTGGAGAAACCGAAGTCCATAGGTCTTCTGTCTTCTTGAGCCAAAGGCACTCTACCAATTCCTAATATCTTTGGACTGGGAGTCCACTTATATTAAACACTGCATGCCCCATCTGTGACTCTTCACTACTGGAGCTCACCAACCTGCAATGCCTTCCTAATTTTCCTCTTAGTTTCCACACTTAGCGGATCCTTCATGTTCCAAACATACTGCAATTCATTTCAAAGTTTGTCTCTGTTCTCTACACATTTTGCAAGATCTTTATTCCCAGACTCCTTGGATATTTCATCTTATACCTGCTGTTTGGGTTTCCAAGCATTTGTTCTCTCTCCAGTGTTTCCTCCACAACCTTGCTGGCTGGCTGTGCCCCACCCACAGAGCTCAGCCTCATCTAACCCTGACCCCGGGACTCTCGCTCAGGACACTTTGGTTTTCCTTCTTTCAGGACAAAGCACATGCTCCTTTGGAGCCCCACGACCGATTCAGCTGTGCAGGGGCTACTCAGGTTCAGATATTTGGGAACAGATTTTATTGAATTGTTTTTTATTTGCTTTTTGTACTTGGTTCTGTTACTTGGCTGTTGTCGCACTACTTTGAGTCCAAAACATTTCACAAGGTGGTCTCTGATTTAAAGCCTAGTGAAATTAGACACAGCAGAAAGGGCAGAATTGAGAATTGCCAGAAAACTTAAACAGCTTCACTTCAGATTTGCCTTTATTCAAGCCTTAAATAGGTAAACACTGCTTACTCCTTTCTTAGACTATTCTCCAATGTTAGAAATTCCTTTTGGATCTATATCTGGACTTTTCCCCTGAACCCTGCTTTCTGAAGCAGTGCATGCCTAAGAATGTAGTAAGTCTGCCCATTTTGAGACATGGCAAGGGCTTTCTTTCTTATGCTCAAATTCCTTCTTCATATTATGTTACTTCTTTTGTTCTGCTTGTGGTAGCCAGGTTCCACTCACGCCAGCTCAGATTATGGTATCAAGCGTGTCATTTACTAAAGAGACCAGTTTTTAATGTTTTGTTTGTCCGCGTATAAATAACATAGTAGGGGATCAACTCATAGTTTGGGGGACCAAAAGCAAACAAACAAAAACCCCACTGCTGCAATCAACAGATTCTTCCTAGAATCTATTACCTTGTTGCAAAGATTGGATAGAGCTATGGCTTGTCGTTAGTCTATGATCATTAGAAAATGACCATTAATGAAAGTGATAAGATACATATCTTATCGATTAAGTGTATTCATGAAGTGCCATATTTTTGTCTAAAATACAAGAAGAGATTCAAGTCTTCTAAGGTAATTATTTTTCTTCCTATAATTTCTCCCCAGAAAACTGGATTATGGCTAGATGACAGTGCTGATTTTTGGTAATTTAGCTGGGTTTGAGTAATCATTGCCGACTCCACTTGACAGTGTCAAACATCTTGTGACACGATGTCCTGGGAAGCTTTATGAATGGATGCACTTTCGGTGGCCTTGGGAATGGACATCAGAGACAGCAAACAGATTTAAAGCGATAATAGGCAATATTTTACACATGGCCAAGCAACCCACCCACCCATGGAGTGAGGTTGATACAACTAGTTCTGGAGGTAACCCGCTTCACAGAGGAAGAGAGACCGGGATACACCCACGCAGTCACCAAGGTCATTTTGGTAAAAGGAAAGAGACAGAATCATGCAAATTGCCAAATGCTGTTCTACATCTCAGCATTGATTTCCTCACCTGTGACTGCTCGGCTTTGATTGCATTTAAAGCTATCCAGGGAACATCTCTTGCAAAGGGCTTTCCCTCTTATTTTTAAAACAGAAAAAAAAAATCCTTTCTTCTATTCAGATTATTTAGAAAAGTGAAAAGTTAATTGCTGCCCCACATTGTGAAGCTTGGGCTAAGGGAGTGGGTGAGGCAGGAGGCTGGGACAGCATCTTCTGTCTACCCTATAGTGTTGCTTATAGAGAGCCTGGCTCTTTGTGTTTCCCTCAGCGTTGCTGCTCTGTCTTGGAAAGAAAGGAAATCAGTGTCAAATATTAAACATCCCCCTAAAGAAATGGATTCATAGCAATAGAATATTTGAAAACTAGGCTTTACATTTGGAAGGCTTTACAAAAAGGGATCTGGTATCAGAATGTGAAGAAAAGGGGAAATGTTAGATTGTATGTATGGTGACAGAAGAAAAATTTTAAAACAATATCCACCGAGCTGCACTATGCAGGGAACCCTAAGCTAAGCCACGAACTACAATTAATAGTACAATTATGAAAATGTGCTTTCATCAACCGTAGCACATGTGCCACACCAATGCAAGGTATTAATGGTAGGGTGGTATAAGGGATGCCTGTAGTTCATGCATGATTAGTCTACAAGGAAGAAACTTCTCTAAGAAACAAAAAAATGGAGTAGGGTTAGGTGAACACACTCAAAAGCAAAGTGATCTGACACCATTCTTTGTTGGCTTGAGGAGAAGGCTAGGAAACAGAAATGTTTGGTTAAGCGTTTTGCCAAGGTAAGGTGTTTTTTGTTTTTTTCTTGCTTGCTCTCTTTAAGTTCAAGATATAAAGACATATCACCTCAAATCTGTAGGGGAAAAGAATGAACTAATCGAGAGTGCATGCTGAGTGTCAGAGTTCTGGCTCAAATTTCAATCCAAATCATAAGAAGCTTCTAAACATCTGGAACCCCCCAAATTGGTCTGGTGCAGTCACAAGAAAGGTTCTCACAAGGCTTTTGAGTTAATTCCTGCATTAATCAAACGGATATGTGTGAATAGCTTTTCTGAGTTACGTCACTTTTTGTTTTCAGGTGAAATAGTATGTGTAGGTATGATTGGAATACAGAATGAGAAAGCATATTTCACATATTACCATTAACTGATTCTTTCCATGGCTTCTCTTATAGGCCTCTAGTGGTCAATAAGATATATCTGGTAATTGTTTTAAAATGTAATTTTGTATAAAGCTCTCTCTGTATCTTTATATCTATATACATATATAGATATATTTGTATATTTAGAGAAAATAAGAAAGGTGAAACATTCTGATTGTCCAGAGATACAGATACACAAATGTTATAGTCTGTTTGTGTTTCAGGAAAAAAAAACAGATGCAACAGCTCTATATGTGAGGAAGCATGATTTTTACCTCTAAAAAACTGTCTATATGAAATTATAAGGCAAACTTTAAAGATTTGTCTCTGTAAATCAAAAAATGAATGCACAAACTGGCTCAGTGGAGGAAAAAATAGATAAGAATAGTATTTAGAATGTCTATGTTTTTCTCCAGGGAGTAACTTCTTAGTACTATAAAGAACTGCAAATATTAACATTTTTCAGTTTACAAGGAAAGTTTGAAACTTACATCAGAAGCTTCAAAGACTAACTTCTGAACCCTGAGCTTTTGCCAATACACTGCATTTATTTTTGGCTCCCTGTGTGCTTAGAGAGTTTGCTTATAGCAAGCTTTATGTAGACTTTGATTCCTCTCCGGAAGATTTGTCCAAAACTCCTAATGAACTCCATTCTCAGAGAGGTTAGCGGCCTTTCCATAGGAGCTGTAATGTTTGCACAGGTTTGGCTGATTTCAAATAATCATATAGGAACCAGGGGTGGCAATGGAGGGAGCAAACAGGAAACCACGGCTGAGACTTCATGCCACAGAAGGAGTGATTCATCAGTAATGCCATCAGAGTCCCTAGAGTAGACAATTTCCATTATACACCACCACCCCCCCCAGAAAATAAGGATGGAACTGGCTTTTAAAAATTAAGTTTTAAAATGTTAACATCTTGTACTCGTGGTGGTTTAGAGGTATATAATGTACAGTATTAGACTCTATTCTTCCTAGTCCCTAAAATACTTTCTGGGAGAATTTAAAAGTGAAGGAAAATTCCCCAGGGCCTAACATGAGGACAAGAGATTACAAAAAAAGCAAAAGCCCAACCATCAAGCCTGGCTATCTACTTTCAAGAAGAAAAGGACCAATTTGTCATACTTTATCTAAGAACCTGCACTGTGAGTACATCTAGTTAATAAAGGAAAAAGAAAACTTGAAAATGGAAAAATAAACTCCCTTAATTGTATTTTGTAATAACAGAAATGGAAAAAATTGCTGAGTCCAGTGATTAAGTTGCTCTTAGATGAAGCCCAAATGACCCTATCCTCTTTGGATTTAATGTATAGCGGATGTGGTTCATAATTTATTCAGCAAACATAGCAAAGACGTTTGAAAACAAGCAACTGTGCTAATCAAGCCTCCCAAAAGGGCTCAGAAATATCCAAGTAATGACTTCAATTTAGATTAGAAACAGATCTGAGAATGTGTAACGAGTCTGTTGAAAGCAAGGAAACAGTACCCGAGTTCTGACCAATCATTCATAAATAGTTATTAGTTTGGCAATGGATATATAAAAACAAAGAATGAGACTAAGTCTCACAGTCCAGTGGGGAGATAAGCATGTAACAGGTTTTTGTGACCCATCAGGAAGAACACCATGAGAGACCTATCAACCCATGCTCTAAGGGAACATGGAAGTCAGAAGACAGCACTTGCTTCAGAGAACTGGCAAAGCTTTCATAGATGAAGGGACCTTTGATTGGGCTTAAAGAGTGAGACCCAACTGAGACCCCGTTTCCAATGAGGGAACAGCTGGTCATGGCCATTCCAGGCAAGAGGAATTGTGCATGCCAAGATACAGAATTCTAATGCCACCAGGACTTTTAGAAACGCTTACTGTCACTGCAGCGTGGGATAGGAGAGGGGTTATGTGGGTAGATTCTCCCACTATTTTCCTGCACTATACTTACCAGTTCATTTGGTTTATAAAATAAGGGAATTTGACCAAGGGATCTTTAAGCTTGAAAATTCTATGATCCTATGAAAGGAAAGACCTGCTCTTAGCTGGAAGAAAAGAACTCTTTGGGGTGAGCAAGGCTGTGGGATCGTTTCCATGAAAATGAAGATTTGCAGCTGCCTCATGGAGCTACATTAAAAAGTAAAATAAAAAAAAGAAAGAAAGAAAAGAGACCCTTTATTCTATTCTTAGCTTGCCTTGACATGTGCCTCTGGCTCTGTTTGGAACGAAGATGTTCATTTTTCTCCCAATAATAGATAAGTTTCTTTTCATAAAATAGTTTGTTCTTATAATAGACTTGCTCAACAGATGGAAAGTTTTTGCCCGACCTCATCCTGTGACAGAAAAGTGTGTATTTTAAAACCAGGCTATCTACTTCCAAGAAGAAAAAGACTTATTTGTCATACTTTATCTCAGAACCCGCTAAAGCACTGTCCTTAGAATTCAAGTTCCTAGTGGAAAAACCTTGTAATGCTGTCCTCTTTGGATTTCAGAAACCAAAGTGGACCATAGGTTATTGAGATGAGAGGAATGATGTGTAAAACTGGTATGTGTTAATGAGTAAAAGAGAAACAAACAGAAAGCAACTATTTCCCACTTTGCACATAATCACAGTTAAGAATGTGGAAGTAGGCTTATAAAAAAATCAAAAATCATTTGGATTTTTTTGAGCACATCATATTGAAAAATAGATGAGCATTCATATTCACAAGGATAAATTAAAGTTAGTTTCTACAAATAATTGCATTTTAACTCTTCAACACAAGAACTATAGCTAAACTTTAAATTTTAATTCATGCCCAAAAGTCCAGAAAAAGAGAATTACTTTTCCAAATTATATTTATTTCTAATGTATTTTCATATCACAAGTAGCTAAAAAAAAATCAGAAAAAGCAATTATCGGATTTTTTTTAATTTGAATTTTGGCCAATTTCTTTTATTTTAATCTCCAGAGTACTTTGAGATCTTTGGAAACTTTGAGATCTGCAGGCAAGGCCACTGGTTGACCCAGCATAACCAACTTCACCCCAAATACCCTTTTGCACTATCCTTAATGGTAAAACATTTGGGTTTGCCTATTTCCCATCTTTCTCCATCTGTAACACACCTTCTATGCCCACCCAATGCTTAGCCATTTTTAAAAATCTCATTTAAACCAGCTCCCCTGTAGAATGACTGCTTGACTATCTCTGCTTGAGTAATGGCTTTCTGCTGAAAAAGTCTTCACTACCGACTACCCATCACTTAACTGGTAATTAATCCCATGCTAGCTCCTTTTATTACCATCCTGGACTTAATTCTTATATTGTTGACTCAAAATATGCTCAGGTATTTATAACTAGTCTCCTCAAAGAGGTCACTGTTCCACCAGGACAGAGACCTTTTCTTCTTGGAGCCTCCACAGAGTCTATTTGAGCAAATATTTGCTGATTTGAATAATTGGTTAATTCAATAGACATTTACCAGGCACCTACCAATTGAAATGAACTAACACAGACCCTGTATCATCCCAGGTTTGTTATAAAGCCTGACTGCAAACCTAAAGGAAATTAAATTTCTAAATCTTCAGACATTATGTATATGAAGAATGTGAAAGTTTCAGGTGGCAAACAGAAGAAGATGATGACAACAGTATTAAAGTTTTGGGGGTTTTAAAGTCTAAATGTGTATATTCTTTTGCATTTCTTTAACAGCATTATAATTTAGGTCATACCACAATAGGTTTTGTGGCATATCATAGGATAATAAGAAGGATATCTGTTATCGCTCTGAACTCAGGATTCAGTGACCATCCATTATTGCTCTTTCAACCAGTTGTGAACCTTTGTCTGAAAAAGCCTAGTGATCTGTGTGATATTAATATGGCAGCATCACTGATAACATGATAACTTGTCAATAAGCTAATGCAAGGACAGGGGACGGGAATTTGAGTTAGATAACCTGATTTTGAATCTAGCCATATTGTTTAGTTAAAGTACATAGCATTGTTTTCTCCTTGGAAAATTTGGGGTAATTATTATCATGATGATTATAATAATGGTTGTCTTCGCATGTTGCTATAGAAAATGTAAGAGTTAAGTGTATGTGAAAGAGCATTTGTAAACTATCAAATGCCATTAGTTATGATTACAAATGTGAAGTTGACCCGTTGGTCTTCCACAATTCACTCAACATATTAATTGCATATGTCATATACCAGTTACCATACTTTTTCTACTGTCTTTTATATATAAGATAGGATTTTGAAACTCAACTAATTAGGAGCCAACAGGTGACAATTTTACCACATAATTTTATTTTGTTTTCTTTTTTTCCTTTTAAATTAGAGGGACCAGAATGAAGGCTGTGATGCTGGATTAAAGTCAGAGATACAAGTGTGAACTCAATTGGATAGAAATAGAAATAATTTTAGATATGTGTATATGCATGAGTTAGTACACATGAGTTAGTATACATACATTTATTTGTGCAGAAATGCCAATACCAATACCAATAGCAACACCAGTAGCAATAAGTACACCCAATGCATAGCTTTTGGTTTCTAAGTACCAATCTCCAATAAAAAGAACTAGAGCTCCTTGGAGAAATGGCTGACTCTAGGGCTGGTGCAGGGAAAATACAGAATAAGTATGGAGCATATTGTAGTAATGGAAAGTAAGGGAGTGCTAAATAATGACGATGATGACGATGATGATGATGATGAGGAGGAGGAGGAGGAGGAGGAGGAGAAGAATGAGAAGAAGAGAGAGAGGGAGAAGAAGAAAGAGAAGAAGAAGAAGAGGGAAAGGGAAAAGAAGAAGAAGGAGAAGGAGGAGGAGGAAGAGGGGGAGGAGAAGAAGAAGAAGAAGGAGAAAAAGAGGGAGAGGGAGAAGAAGAAGGAGAAGAAAGAGAAGAAGGAGAAGGAGAAGAAGTCGTTGATGATGATGACAACAATGATGACTAAAAGGACATGAGGGCCAAACCTGAAAGAACTTCCCCTTGCCAAAGCTGGAAGTATCTGATTAACCAAATAAATAATGACAGTATTGGATTATCACTAAAGGAATAGAATAAATAATGATTAGTTCACACTGGTATAATTAAATGATTGAATGCATGATTAGTAAATAATGAAAGGGACAGATCTTTCTTCAGAAAAATGCCAAATAGTATGTGTAGGTACTCCTCACTCTAAGACCTAGAGCTAAATTCCCCTACCCTTGAGCGTGGACTGGACTTAGTGACTTAATTCTAAAAAATAGGGAATGGAAATGGAAAAATAGTACCTTCATACAGGAGAAACTTGACAGAAAACACCTTAACCAAGTGATCAAGATTAACATCACCAGTGACAAATGGCGGCTATCACATGCCCTCTGATACACTGTGAAGAGAACAGCACTCACCTCTGTGATGTTCTTCATGACACATTCTAAACACACAATTCCAGTATAATCACAAAGAAAAAGCATGAGACCAGTCAAAAGTGAGGGACACCCAACAAAATATCAGACCCATATTTGAAAAGTGTCATGGTCATGAAAAAACAGAAAAGAATGAGGAACTATCCCAGACCACAGGAGACTAAGGAGACATGATGATTAAATGCTATGTGGTATCTTAGACAGATCCTAGAATAGAAGAAAAAGGCATCTTGTAAGTAAAAACTGGTGAAATCCAAATAAAGTCCATAATTTAGTTAATAGTATGCCAATATTAAATTCTTAGTTTTGTCAAGTATGCCATACTTACATAAGATGTAAATTACCAGAGGAAACTGGGTGAACGGTAGGGGAGAACTCTCTGTACTATCTTTGCAACTTTTCTGTAACTCTAAAATTATTCCAAAATAAAAAGTTTATTTTAAAAACTTTCATATTTGGCAATAAAAAGGAATGAAGTACTGATAACACGCTACACCATTGAAGAACCTTGAAAATGTTATGCTAAGTGAAAGAAACCATGAAAGGACCACATACTGTATGATGCCCATTTATATGAAATGTCCAGAACAGGCAGATTTTTAGAGACAGTAGGTAGATTAGTGGTTGCCAGAAATAGAGGGAGGGAGGAATGAGGAGAGATTGTTAATAGTATGGGATTATTTTTTGGGGGGGATGTGATGAAATTGTTCTAAGATGGATTGTGTCGAGGGTTGTACAGCCTTGAATATACAAAAAAAACTAAAAATGGACACTTTAAATAGGTGAATTATATGCTATGTGAAATATAGATGTATGTAAACTGGTATAGAAACAAATCGCTAGGGCAAGCCTCATCAGCAAATGAATGCTAGGGTTCAATCATCAGCATTAGGTCTCAATTTTCCTCCATTTCTTGGTTATGCCCACTTTTTTTTTTTTTAATTAGAGTAGTTGTAGGTTTAGAGAAATGGAGAAAGTATAGAGTTTCTGTCATGCAGAAAGTATAGAGTTCCCATATACCGCTCTCTCACACACATAGTTTTCCCTACTATTAACAATTTGCACTAGGGTGGTAATTTTATTACAATTGACGAATTAATATTATTGTAATTATACTATCAACTATGTTCCAAAGTTTACATTAGGATTCACTATTTGCGTTGTAAAGGTCTATGATTTTTTTTTAATTTTTTATTATGGTAACATATACAGAACCTAAAATTTCCCACTTTAACCACTTTCGAATATACAATAGAATGGTGTTAATTACCTTGACAGTGTTGGTGTCGTCACCATCCATTACCACAACTTTTCCATCACTCCAAACAGAAACTCTACACCAATGAAGCATTAACACCCCATTCCAACACTCCCCACCCCAGCTCCTGGTAGCCTGCATTGTAGATGCTGACTGTTAATTTACATATTCTAGTTATTTCATAAAAGTGAGATCATACAATATTTGCCTTTTTGTGTCAGGCTTATTTCACTCAACATGAGGTCTTCAAGTTTCATCCATGCTGTTGCACGTTTCAGAACTTGATTCCTTTTAATGGCTGCAAAATATTCCATTGTATGTGTATACTACATTTTGTCTTTCTATTCAACTGTTGATGACCACAGAATGCCCTTCCATTTATCTTCGTTGATTTCTTTTAGCAATATTTTATAGTTTTCCATGCATAAGTCCTTTACATCCTTAGTTAAGTTTATTCCTAAGTATTTTACTCTTTTAGCTGCTATTATAAATTGATTCTTTCTTGAATTCCTCTTTAAACTGTTCATTAATAGTGTATAGAAACATTACTGATTTTAATATGTTGATCTTATACCTTGTAACATTGCTGAATTATTTATTAGCTCTAGTAGCTTTTTTTTTTTTTAGGTTTCTAGATGTAGGATCATGGCACCTACAAATTGAGAAAGTCTTACACATTCTTTTCCAATTTGGATACCTTGAATTTATTTTCTTGCCTAACTGCTTGGTTAGAACTTCCAGTGCAATGTTGAATAACAGTTGGTGATGTGAACATCCTGTCCTTTTCCTGATATTAGGGGGAAAGATTTCAGTCCTTCTCCAATGAATCTGATTTTAGCTATGAATTTTTCATATATTCCCCTTATCATGTTGAAGAAGTCTCCTTCTATTTCTACTTTTCTAAGTGTTCTTATCAAGAAGGGGTGCTGGATTTTGCCTTTTCTGTGTTAACTGAGATGTACATTGTTTTTTTTTTCTTCATTCTATTAATGTGGTGTATACTATTACTTAAGTTGGGCTACCCTTGCATATTTGGGATAAATCCCACTTGATCATGGTATACAATTCATTTCATGTCTTGTTGGATTTAGTTTGCTAGTATTTTGCTGGGCCATGCTTTTTCATTATGCATTCTGCCAATCTTTGTTTTGACTGGAGAGTTTAATCCATTTACTTGTGAAGTAACTAATGATAATGCAGGACTTTCTTCTGCTATTTTGATATTTTTGCCTTTGTGAGTCATATTTTATTTGACTCTCAATTTTTCCATTTTTAGTTCCTTATCATTTCCTTCTGTACATATATTTTAAACATTTTGTTTGCTATTACCATGGGCTTAAACTTAATATCCTAAGTCTATTACCATTGCATTTGATTTGACAGGTTTTAAAAACTTAACTTCAATAGGACACTCAAACACTGTTCCTAAATCCCTCCTTTTCATGACTTTTTTGTTGTACTTTTTACAAATTATTTCTTTATACATTGGAAGTCCCAAATCATAACTTTATCATTTCTTTCTATGCATTTGCATTTTAGAAATTGTAAGGGATAAAGTTACATTAAAAATATGGTATGATAGTACTGGTGTTTATAATTACCCATATGGCTACCTTCTGGAAATTTTTATTTCTTTTAGTTGCTTCGATTCGCTGCCTAGGGTCCTTTCCTTTCAGTTTTAAGAACTTCCTTTTGCATTACTTTTAGGACAGATCCAGTGGTGATTAACTCCTTCAGCTTTTGTTTATCTTGGAGTATCTTAAGCTCCCCTCCTTTTTTTTTTTGCATGGGCAGGCACCAGGAAGCAAACCCAGGCCTCTGGCATGGCAGATGAGAAGTTCCCTTCATTTTTGAAAGAATTCTTGCCAGATATAAAATTCTTGATTGACAATTATTTTCTCTCAGCCCACCGTAAATATTTCATCTCAGTACCTTCTTTTCTCCATGTTTTTGAATGAATAATTGGCATTTAATGTTGTTGGGCCTCCCTTTACAGAACATGTTGATTTTCTATGAAAACTCTCAGAACTCTCTCCTTACTCTGGAGATGATTCGATCACAACGTGTCTGCGTATGGTTCTCTTTAAGTTTATCCTATTCGGAGTTCATTGTGCTTCTTGAATGTGCATATTTATGTCTTTCACTAAATTTGGGAAGTTTTCTTTCATTATTTCCTTGAATATTCATTCTGCACCTTCATCTCCTTTTTCTCCTTCTGAGACTCCCATAACTCATATGTTGGTACGCTTGATGGTGTCCCACATATATCTTTGGCTCTGTTCACTTTTTCATTCTTTTTCTTTATCCTCCTTAATCTGAATTCAATAGCATTATATTTGAGTTCACTTATTCTCTCTTCTGCTAGCTCCAATCTTCTGTTGAAACCCTCTAGGGAATTTTACATTTCAATTATTGGATCTTCAACTCCATTATTTCTGCTGGATTCCTTTTTTTTTTTTTTTAAATCTCTTCATTGAGATTCTCATATTGTTTTCCTGATATCCATTAGTGTTTTCTCCATCTTTTCTTTTATCTATTTGAGCATATTGAATATCATTTTAAAGTCTTTTTCTGTTATGTGCAAAGTCTACTCTTCTTCATTAATGGTTTCTGGATTTTTATCTTGTTCCTATGGATAGGCCATCATTTCTTCCCTGAGCTGTCTGTTCTTTAATTTTGTATCTGACTAGTGATATAACACAGATGTCCTTGAGTGTCAGGAGCCAACAAAAACCAAAAAACCAATGCAAAGTAACAACTTTCATGGTCTTTTCAAATTGATTCTTTGGGGGTTGGGCTTCTCCCACCTATCAAGAAGATCAGCCCAAGGCAAATGTGAAATACAGGGTTCTCTCTGGCTTTTCTGAGCCTGTATCTTTTCCTGTGATTGTCCTTGCATGTGGACTTAGGAATTCCCCCATTTACAGGAATTCAAATGCCTGCTTTCTCTGCAATAGCCCTTATCCCCTTCCTGAGTGCTCTTTTTTGTGGCTTAAAGTAGGTAATCATTTGTACTAGGCTGCTTTGACTTAAATGTTTCTTATACTGTGTTAGCTGTCTGCAAGTTGCTTCTGCTTACAGGGCAAGTTCTGGGAGGGTAAACTAGAGCGGATTTTCCTCTGACAGTTTTTCTGGATACCACCTGATAGATTGGCACTGAGATACAGTTACCCCAGTATGTGCAGACTGGTTATTCTACTCTCTCCAGAACAGGGGGGAGTGCACCCGTGGAGGGGTGGGAGAAGGGCAAGTGATGGTGCCATGAGCTTCTCCTACTGTATTTAAAGCTGAATTTTCTTGATTTGGCATTCACCCGGTAACTTCAACCCTTTAACTATTTTCCAGAGTTCTGAGGAAGATGGTTCTGCCAGTTTTGCCAGATGTTCAAAGATTCTTTGGAGGGGCAGAATCTTGTGCATCTTACGTCATCATTTTGGTCAACTATCTGTGCTCTCTTTTTTGTTGGTGACTCTTTCAGGCTCACATTGTCACTCCAGACACACTGAACTCACTTCCCAGCACACAAGTGACTTGAGCACATCTTTTTCCCTATTATCCTAAAAAATCTCATTTCCCTTTTTTGGTGAGAAGGTTCCTAAACAAAACTCCACTTTTCTTTGAGTGATAGAGCAGGAGTAGGAAGTGGGGGGATGGATTTCGGTGGTATTGATGGTTTTTGAGAAAAAAAAAACACAAAAACACCAATGTTGCTCTCTTACCAGGAAAATAAATGTATAAATACTGAGTAGATTATTAATAAATAGCTGCTGTATAGAAGTTGATATAAAGTAATCCTTAATTTAATGAAATTGGTGCATTTCTATATAGAAGTATAGATGGTTTTCAGTGTAACAATTTAATTAGTTTCTTACTATTCACACAGACAGAGCAACATTATATACCACAAACTAAAATGCAGATGTTTCTGAGTAGTTTGAAACTGCACTTTTCAATATGCTAGTTGTTAGCCACATGTTACTATTTAAATTTAAATGTAGTAGAATTAAATAAAATTAAAAATCCAGTTACCCCATCATACTAGCCAAATTGCAAGAATTCAGTAGCCATATGTGACAGGGGGCAGTCCTGCTGGAGAGTGCAGATTTAGAATATTTCCATCATGGCAGGATAGTGATGTTTTATTACTATTGGACAGTGATGTTTTAAACTATTTTATTTCTAGAATTTCATCACAGAGCGCATTCTTGAAAATGTCTCATATAAGATAACATAGATACAATAGTGTTGAAAATGCAACAGAATATAGGTATGATTGCGGCATTTACAGATGCAGTCCTTGCTGCAGGCATCTCCTTTCATTACTTCAGTGACTAGAATGAGACACAAAGAGTCTACCAATCATCCAGAGAACACTGACCTTCAATTATGAATGATAAAGTGAAACAATCCATCTGCACTTAAGACAACAGCCATATCTGCTCCATAAATGCCTACTAGAGGTGTTTTTTACTAAAATGAAATCACCAGTTGCCTTGATTAAGTCTGGTTATTTATAGGTGGCTCAGGTTTCCAAAAATAAAACTATTCATCTAGATGGAAAAACAAAAGATAACGTAGATAAAGCAAATTCTGAGGGGGTTACAAAGAAAGGCTCATGGTTCCTTACCTTTCACTCCTTCATATTTAGATGGCTACCAGTTTCAAGAGTTTGGCTGGTTGCTTTTCAGTGGCTAATAAACTGTCTCATTCCACTAACATTTAATTTTTTCATGGCCAGACTCCTGTGATCGTTAATTTTATGTGTCAACTTGGCTGGGTCATGGTGTCCAGTTGTTTGGTGAAACACCTAAGAAGTTTAGTTGTTCCCATTTCATGTAAGTTCTATGACATCATGCACAGCATTGCAAAGTAAGTTTGATGCATTTCTTACCTTATTTTATTGGTTGTGCCTGCTACAGGGTTCAAGATAGAGTATGTTGGAATTATCCAGATTTTCATTTAAGGAAAGTAGAAACATTTTCTCATTGTGGGTCATAATGCTTCTGAGTAACATGTTACATTCTCAGACATATCACTAATACTTTTAGGTAAAAGTAAAGTTTTAAGATAAGGAATAGGCATCCTTTTAAATAAACAAGCTAATAGGAAAAAGTGTTTAATTTTTTTTATATGGGTCATATATTCACCTGGTCCAGTATTCAAAAAGTATAAAGCATTGTAGAGTCAAAGTCTCCCTGCCACTTGTTTTTCCCTTAAGACTTAACTTTTATCTTCATTGGCATCCACATTTGTTAGTTTAGCTTGTGTACATATACATGCCAAATTTCTGAGATATTTTATGAATATACAAGGAAATAAGTATATATAATGTTTTATTCCCTACCCTACCCCTTTTTAACACAAATGGTAGCATACTGCTCCCTTCTTCCCTCCACCCCCTTAAATAACACAGTTTAGAGAGCTTTTCATTTTAATATATAAGGAACTTCTTCATTCTTTTTTATGGCCACAAAATGTTTATTTTATGAATGCACTATAATTTATGTAGCAAGACTGTTATTAATGGATATTTTTGCTGTTTCCAATCTTTCCTAAAAGGCCCACCCTTCATCCTTGCCCTCAGTGCTGCAGTGACTATTGCTAAAAAATAACATTGCACCCAACTGAGAGTATATTTGTTGGATACATTGTAAGTGATACGCACATTTGTAATTTTTGACAAATACTGGAAAATTGCCCTTCAGAGTAGTTGTACCATTTATAATGCTTTTATCTCTATACTTTTTGCCAACATAATATACTCCCAAATTGGATTTTGGCTAGTGTTATGTCAGAAGATGCTTTGTTAATATTTAAATTGCATTTATCTTACCAATAGCTCTCCACCAACAGTGGAGTTGAGCATCTTTTCCTGTGTTTGAGAGCTGTTTTTATCTCTTTTTTCTGCATATACTATCCTATTTTTCATTTCACTGTTGGGTTGTTGGTTTTTTATCAATTTGTAGGTATTCTGTGTATATTAGAGATAGTATCCCTCTTTCTATGAGAGACATTCTGGAGAATGTCTTCCCCCAGTATGTCATGTGTGTTTATTTATAATGGCCTTTATTATGTAGAATTTTTTTTATGTCATGGGATTTGTCATTATTTTCTTTTATGATTTCTGGATTTGGGATCATAGAAAGTCCTTTTCCACCCCTAGGTTATAATTTTCCAAAGATTAAATCCAAAGATTTAATATTTAAATCTTTGATCCATTTGGCTTTTGTCCTATTATAAATATGAGGAACTGGCTCCAATTTGACTTTTTTCCAGATGACCCAACATTATTTATTGACTGGTCTATCATTTTTATACTTATTTGAGATTTCTACCTCTGTTATATACTGATTCCCATTTGTTTTTGAGCTCTTGCTTGATTTTGTATTCGAATCTGTTGACATACCTATCTGCTCACCAGTACTATGCTTATTTTTTTTAATTATTAAGATTTTGTACTTTGTTTTGTTATATATGGAAAGATTAATCTTTGTTCTCCTTTTTAATTTTTTTCTTTCTGTTCTTGTTTGTTTTTTTTCCATATAAATTTAATGTCATTAGTCAAATTCATTAGTAAATTTCACAATCTGTGACAAATGTTTTCTTCTACAAATTTTCCAACTTATTAATTTATAATGCCATTATAAATGAAATAATAGTATCCCCATTAAAAATATTATTAAACTTTATGTATTTTGGAACATATTTTAATACAAAGTGAAATATTTTAGTACTAGATTTAAAACAAGCCTAAGTCCTTTATCCTCGATGTGAGAGGGGCTGACCCATATGAACTTACTCTATTAATTCAAACGTTGGCATTTAGATCATCCTCAGTTTCTATTTAGTCTTGAATTACCCTAATTCTTTCAGAATTTGGTTCTCTCTCAACTTCTCTAAGAGAAAAAAAAAAGTTAAGTATTAAAATGGGTTATCTTGGAAAAATAAGTATTGACTACATTCAATTAAATTTACATTTAAATAAACCCAAAATACATAATATTGTGCCAACCTTTATAATATCTATACATACTTTTTATTTATATGTGTTGTATTTTTAATATTTTAATTTTGTAGCTTATGTATGCATTAATTTTCCTTTAAAAAATTCTACAAAAGCAGTCGACTTTCTGCCAGATTTTATCAATATAGTAGAAACTATTAAGTAGTCTCTATTTGAATAAACTTTCTGTATTACATGATTTTCCATAGTCTCTATAAAGATAGTGATTGATGCCAATGTGATGCTGAAAACTGATAAATTACCTGACTGTTCACTTCTACTCTGGTCAGTTGAATTATATGCTTTTTAAAGCAGTTTCTTTTTTTTAATGGAAACCTCAGTTCTCTTTTTGGGGGGTTCATATTTCATCAACTTATATAAGATTTAATTCAGTTATATGAATTATATATAATTTATATATAATAAACAGAGTCTATCAATGTTGCATGACCATTACAACTTAAAACAATTTAAGAATAGTTTGATAAATGTTACCACTAAAATCTAATCTAATCTTCTCTCTCTTGTCTTTAGTCTATATAGTAACCCAGGTGGGATGTCTCCTTATGCTTCTCAGGGTTTTTCATTTCTTCCTCCATATCCCCCACGAGAAGCTAACAGAACTCTCACTTCTGTATCTGTTACTCCTCAGTTAGGTCATTGCTTATGCATAGAAATATTACTGATTTTTGCACATTAATTTTATATCCCACCACATTGCTGAATTTGTTTATTAGCTCAAGTAACTTTGCTGTAGATTTATCAGGATTTTCTAAGAACAGTATCATGTCATCTGCAAATGATGAAAGTTCTACTTCTTCCTTTCCAATTTGGTTGCCTTTTATTTCTTTTTTCCTGCCTCATTGCTCTAGCTGGAACTTCTAGTACAATGTTGAATAGCAGTGGTGACAGTGGACATCCTTGTCTTGTTCCTGATCTAAGGGGGAAAGCTTTCAGTTTCTCGCCATTGAGTATGTTGCTAGCTATGAGTTTGTCATACACGCCCTTTATGATATTGAATCTCATAGCTTTTGATATATATGAATTCTTCACTGAAATCAAGATAATGAATCATTATCAAAAGTGTCCTTGTGCCCCTTTGCAGTCCTTCTTTTCCTTCCTACTTCCCCAGACAAATCCTGCCTGCCCTTACCTAACAACTGATTTGCTGTCTGTCAAAACATAATTGTATATACAGTATGTACACTTTTGTTTTGTCTGGCTTCTTTCACTCAGCACAAATATTTTAAAATTCACCCATATTTTGCATGTATTAATAGGTTGTTTCCTTTTCCTGGTGAATAGAATATAATTCAGCAGCCTATACAACTATTTGTAGATCTATTCACGTGTCAATGAACATTTGGACCGTTTTTAGTTTGGGGCTATTACAAATAAATGTACTGTGAGAATTCATGTACAAGTTTTGTATGGACATATGCTTTTGTTTCTCTTGGCTAAATACCCAGGAATGGAATGGCTATGTCAAATGGTTGAGTCAAATGGTAGGCATACGTTTAACTAAGAAATTGTCAACTGTTTTCCAAAGTGGCTGTACCATTTTTCGTTCCCACCAGCAGTATATGAGAGTTCCAGCTGCTCAATATCTTTGCCTGCACATCATATAGTCAATCTTTGTAACTTTAGCCATTCTTAGACATATGCGAGGGTATCTCCTTATAGTTTTAATTTGCATTTGCCTAATGATTAATGTACATTTTCACGTGCTTATTTACCATTCAGATATTGTGTATGGTGAAATGTGTGCTCAAATCTTTTGTTCATTTTTTTTAATTAAGTAACTTGTTTTCTTTTTATTGCACTTTGAGAGTGCTTTATATACGAGGCCTATATATAAATCCTTTATCACATGTGATCTTTAAATATTTTCTCCCTGTTAGTGACTTATCTTTTCACTCTCTTAAGGTGTGTGTACTTTTTTAAAAATATTTTTATTGACAAATCTTCACACACATACATTCCATACATGGTTTACATTCAGTGACTCACAATATCATATCATCACATAGTTGTGTATTCATCATGATCATCATTTTTTATAACATTTGCATCATTCCAGAAAGAGAAACAAAAAGAAAAAAAGAAAACTCATACATCCCATACCCCTTACCCCAACCTCTCATTGACCACAAATATTTCCATTTACCTTATTTATTTTAACTTTGCCCCTCCATTATTTGTTTTTTATCCATATTTCTATACTCATCAGTCCATACCTGGATAAAAGGACCCAAGGTTTTCACAATCACATGGTCACACTGTAAAAATTATATCTTTATATAGTTGTCTTCAATAATCAAGGTTACTAGAACACAGCTCAACAGTTAAAGGTACTTCCCTCCACCCATTCCAATATACCATAAACTAAAAAGGGATATCTATATAATGCATAAGAATAACCTCCAAGATAACCTCTCAACTCTGTTTGAAATCTCTCAGCCACTGAAACTTTATTTTGTCCATTTCTCTCTTCCCCCTTTTGGTCAAGAAGGCTCTCTCAGTCCCTTGATGCTGGGTCCTGGCTCATCCCGGGAGTTCTGGCCCACATTGCCAGGGAGATTTACACTCCTGGGAGTCATGTCCCACAGTGGGGGAAGGAAGTAAGTTCACCTACCGAGTTGGCTTAGAGAGAGACCACATCTGAGCAACAAAAGAGGTTCTTTGGAGGTGACTCTTTGGCATAATTTTAAGTAGGCTTACCCTATCCTTTGCAGGAGTAAGTTTCGTAGGGGTGAATCTCAAGATAAAAGCTTGGCCTATTGATTTGGTTGTCCCCACTGCTTGCGAGAATATCAGAAATTCTCCAGATAGGGGAGTTGAATACTTTTTCTTTTCTCCCCAGTACCCCAAGAAGTCTTTGCAGCTACTTCTTTATTCACTGCCCAAATTACTCTGGGATAGATCGGACATCATACTAACCTGGATAAACCATCAAAATTTCATGCCCTATTCAAGATTCCATGTACTAATCATGTTAAATTAAACTGACCATGCAGGTTAAATTAGGTAATGGACTACCCAAAATGTAAATTTTACCCCAAATAAACATCTCTCCCTTTGGTTTCACACAAAAGTTTAAATTTTAAAATGTGGACCATATCATCCTCTACCCTGTATTCTGATTTACCTTAGTCCTATCCAGATCAGCTTCATTCATATATCTACTTGAAGTCTGATCACCTTTTCAACTTTTAAAACAGTTCCTGTATGGGGTACTGCTGACTTTGATAGTTTCATAGCTCTAACTCTGAGTCTCAGGAGTCACATAAATACCCAAAGTTCCTGGGAATGACCAGGTTATATACAAACAGCTCAGTATCTCAGAATTTAGAAATAACAGTTACAATTCCTGAATATATGTGACTGCTGTAAAAGTTTACAATCTAGGACCCTTTACATTAGGCTCCAACCTGATAACCCACGCTCTTGACTTCAGTACACTGAGCTCTTATATTATAGTTATTCCATATGATTGAGACATGACAAGATTTGTCTTTTTGTTTCTTGCATTTCACTCAACATACAGTCCTTAAGGTTCATACACCTAGTTGTATGTCTCACAGCTCCATTCCTTCTTGTGGCTGCCAGTAGTCTGTTGTATATATACATCATAATTCCCTTCCATTCCTCAGTCCTTGTACCCTTAGGCAACCTCCATCCATTGTGGATCATGAGCACGGTTGTGGATCATGAGCACGGCCGCCATAAACACCAGTGTGCAAATGGTTATTCGTGTCCCACACTCAGTTCCTCCAGGTATACACTGAGCAACACGGTTTTGAGGTAATATGGCAACCCCACCCCTAGCCTCCTGCGGAACCACCACACGCCCTCCAAGGGGCTGCGTCTTTCTGTTTCCCTATCACAGTGAATAGGTACATCTTAAGGTGTGTTTTAAAAAAGCAGATATTCTTGATCTGTGCTTTTGGTGTCATATATAAGACTTAGCTTAGCCCAAGGTCACAAATAATTTTCTCCCACGTTTTCTTATAGAAGTTTTATAGTTTTAGGCTTATATTTATATCTACGATCCATTTTGAGTTACTTTTTAATTGTGTGTGAAGTAGGAATCACACTTTATTTCTTTGCATATGGATGCCCAATTTTTATGGCACTGTTTGTGCAGGGACAGCAATTCTCAGTGAATTGCTCTTGTACCTTCATTGAAAGCAAATTGATCATACATGTGTGGGTCTATTCTGGACTCTATTATGTTTCATTAATCTATTTATGTAACCTTCAGCCAATATCTCATTGTTTTGGTTACTGTAGTTATTTAATAAGTCTTAAATAGCTCCAAACTGATTCTCATTTTTCAAAATCATTTGGCTAGTCCAGGTCCTTTGCATTTTCGTATTAATTGTAGAATCAGCTTGTCAAGTTATACAAACACAGCCTGATGGAATTTTGCCTGGGACGGCACTGAGTCTATAAACCAACTTGGGAAGAACTGACGTCATAACAAGAGCGAGTCTTCTAAGTCATGAAGATGGTAGAACTCTCCATTTATTTAAGTTTTTAATCTGTCAGAAATGTTTTGCATTTTTCAATATATTGTGATTACATATTTTTGTTAGATTTATCTGTAATTTCATATTTTTGATGCTATTGTAAATGGCATTGTTTTTCATTTTCAATGTCCAGTTGTCATTGCCAGTGTCTAGAAATAGAATTGATTTTTGCATATTGATTTTGTATCCTACATAATTGCTAAGCGTGCTTGCTAATTCTAATAGCTTTTGTGGTAGATTCTATGGATTTTTCTATACAGAGAATCATGTCTGTTGCAAATAAAGCCAGACTTTTACTTTTTCCTTTCAATTTGGACATCTTTAAATTCTTGTCTTTGTCTTGTTGTACTGGCTGGAACCTCCAGTGCAACAGAGAATAGCAGTGGCAATAGTGGGCGACCTTAACTTGTTCCTGATTTCAGGGGAAAAGTTTTGCATTTTATATTATTGAGTATGAAGTTGGCTGCAATTTTTTCATAGAAGCCCTTTATTAGGTTGAGGAAGTTTCTTGCTGAGAGGTTTTTTTTTTTTTTTCCAACCAGGAAAATACATTAAATTTTGGCAGATGTGTTTCCTGAATCAATTGAGGAGATAGTGTTTGTTTGTTTGTATGCTGATTGGCAGGGACACATTTCGTTATTTTTCCAGTTACATATCCCATTTCAGTACCATCTGTTAAATTTTTGTTTGTTTGTTTGTTTTGCTTGTTTGTTTGTTTTGGAAAGGTGCATGGGCCGGGAATCACACCTGGGTCTCCCGCATGGCAGGTGAGAATTCTACCACTGAATTACCTTTGTACCCATGCATCTATGTTTTTTTTTCATTTAAGTCTGATAATATAGTGAATTACTTTGATTGATAGGTGCATGAGAAACCAAGCTGCATTTCTTAGATAAATGAAAAGATTTTAAAACAGAGACATTCACCATTTGATTTGAGTTTAAAGTTCCTTATTGTTTAGGTATTGTAGCAGTTTATTAACTCACAAAAGTCTAGTTGCATTTTTAGCTGCTACCATTTTCAACAAATCTCCAGCACTGCTTCTTGGTTATAGAGTGAACTGATCTTAAAAAGTATAAAATTGGTAATTGTGGTAGATTGAAATATGTACCCCAATTTATAAATGTTTTAAATCTCAATCCACGTTCCTATAGGTGTGAACTTATTGTATATAGGGCCTCCTAAAGATGTTACTTTTAGTGTGGGTGTGACCCAAATAAATGAGGGCAGGTTTTCATCTGGGTTACTGGAGGTCTTATGAAGAGAAAGCCACAGGAAGGAAGCTGGAGGCAGAGGGACGGCGGAAACTGGAAAGAAAAAGAAGAGGACATCACCATGCAACACAGGGAAGAGATTCAAGCCAAGGAACTCCAAGGATAGTGGAAGCCAATGCCAGAATAATAAAGCAAGCCTTCAAGCCCCTGAAACCACGAGGCAAAAATTTCCCCTTATTTAAGTCCACCCATTGTGCTAATTATGATAGCAGCTCAGGCAAACTAAGACAGTAATGAGAGTTGGTTTCCCAAAAGTAAACGCAATCTTTTCTTTCCTTTATTCTTTAAAGAAATGAGAAAATACCTGAGGTGTCCACTTTTTCACCAGCTATTATGGTATTCCTCAATGCATACTTTTCCAGTGCAGGATAAACTATACTGTGCCATTCCACCTACTCTCACAATTTGTTTTCCCCCTCTATTTTGCAAGACTATTGGTTGGGAACTAATGTAGTTCAACTCCACTTTTAAGGCATTTTCCTCAAAAGAGGCTGCAGGAAGACTGCTTCCGGTGACCTTTGTCACAATGGGCTGGACATAAAGCAATTAGACAGTAACACCAGCCAGTGGCCGCTGCTGCCAGAGAGATGTACAGGAAATGTTCATGATCAAATTTCAGTTTAAACTCAGTGCAGGAAATGACTATTCTCATCAAAGGGGAATTAAAAGATTCCCTCAGGCCTCAGAAGACAGTGAGGCTGATTGCACTACCAAGAAAGTTGCCAACCTGAGAAGTTACACATCAAGCCCTTGAATTGGAGACACAGAGCCTGTCAGCCACCAGCCGCTGCATTAACCCATAAATCAAAGGAAGCAGACTGGCAGGAATCCCAGCCTTCTGAGGAAATGAAATTTGATCAAGACTTACTCCTCAAGAACTTCAAGCAAGAGTTTAAGCAAAGGCTAGGAAGTTTTTGCAATAGAGTGGCTAACTGGATGGGACTGGGCTGTGCCTGGGAATTGCCTGCACAACCTCTTATTTGTGTCTTCCTTGAGTTTCTTGGTCTCTGATTTTCAGTTCCCTTCTTTGTGTTACTGTGAGGTGAGCTATATCAAGCAACTAGCGCATTGCTGGCACACTGCTGCATGAGGAGAAAGCAGCTATTCATAAGTCCAACCACCTTCCAAGGAAGGACTCTGCTAAATGGAAGGTCTCTTTGAGTGGCCGGAGATTTAACCGGTTTGGATGTGATGACGGTAGGAACTGGGGCATATTGACTTGCTCTGCACATTATAGAAGCAGAATTTGGAGTTCTGAGGCACATTTCCTGCTGGAAAAGGAGCAGAGAAGTGAATGTGACTAGAGAAAGCTGAAAGAAGAAGTAAGGCTGGGGTAAAAGGCCAGTGAGAAGCCCCTGTGGGTGAGCGTGGGAGCACTATTAAAAGCAGGAATTACAGATGTTGAGAGTGAACATTTTATAGGCCCTCAATGCAGGTATGCAGAATCTCAACTTTCCTTATATCTCTATCATGGAACCACATTTTGAGTTCCCATTTCCACTTGGTAGAGGCAAAAGTAATCTGATTCAAGGTCAACTCAGGCACATAAGTGTTGAAATTCGGTGTTTTATGGTTATCTTTTCAGTCAACTCCATATTTTCCCTCAACTCCGTCTTGCCTTCCTCCCAGGTGGTAAGATGGGTTCCAGAGGGATGGAAATTTAATTATCAACCAGGTGAAGGGAAGAGGAAGCTTGGTCCTTGGTTATCCTCTGGCCATCTCTGGCCCTTGCTGCGACTTACCTCCCCAGATCTCTGCATGCCTGTCCTGTGGCTTGTGCTGAAATAACCACTGTCCTTCTATGGACTCTGAGGAGCCACTCAACACAACCCACTCTGGGTCCTCCTCACTGGGATCCATTCCCAGGATGGCCTGGCTCCATCCTTGTCACCCTCTCAGGGGCTGCATCACTCTCTGCCACCATACTGCATCCCCATGGGTCCATGGTCACCTGTCTGAGCATCCCTCTCAGTATCTGCTGTGCCTGCATGGACACGGAGCTCCTCTCAGAGAGGTTCCGTCTTCCTAGGCCACACACTTTCCTTGGAGAGAGCCCATCCTGGTTTTCCAATTCCCTTCCCTGCCTGGACTCAGCCTAGGCTGGGAATAGGTCCAGAGTGAAAAGACACTCATAAACCCTCCCCTTCCCCCGTATAAAGTTCTTTCTCAAAGGCAAGACAAGTCTTTCATCCTCTTCTTGTGTGGCTGGAAATGGGTTCTTCATTTTTTCTCCTCCCTCTGTACTGTTTGTGGGTAAACATCATGTCCTCTTCCTTCAGACTTTGGCTCTTGGTAATTAAGGTGAAGTTTTTGGAATTTAGGTGCTGTGGCTCTCAGAACAACTCTGCTATGAAAAGGTTTTTGGGTTCCAGTTTATATCTGACCTCTTCTTCTTGATTGTAGATAAAAGACGTTACAGCTGCTTGAGTGGCGGGAGGAAAGAGAATGATAAATGGAAAATAGAAAGAAAGAAATATTTGATAGTTCAAATATTATCCACTACGCTAAAATGTGTTTGTAAAGATTAGTACTTGTGATGTGGGTGATGTTATGGAACTAAAACTCCTCAGTATTGTCTGTATCTTTACAAATAATTAAAATTGTTTTGTGTGGAAATAGAGAAAGAGACAGAGATGACACTCTGAGATGTCACACTATGGAAAAAAGGCAAAGCAGAATTTAGAGCCTGCACTGACCTTGAGAATATAAGCTCCCCCATACTCATCTAAAAATCTGCAGAAATGCAAACTTTCATGGAATCAAGCTAACTTTATCTCAGAGAGTCAGAATGTTCTAGCTGAAATCTGAGTCAAATAGGAAATGGTCAATAAATGTAAGCTAATCATAGTAGTAGTAGTAGAAGTAGAAACAGGGTAGGAATGTTCTTGGAGAAGACATCCCAGCGCCGACTGGCTGGGGAAAGAACAACATGAGACAAGACACAACAACCTTCGTTTAGAGTGCTAAGTGGGGAAAATGGAAACTGATATTTTAACCCATCTTATTCCCCCTGTAACTCACTATCTGCAATGTGACATGGTGCCCCAGAGCATCTCAAGTTGGTAATCAACCTACGGCTGGTTTTGAGGACTTTGTAAGCAGGTGGTGTGTCTGGGAATCCTTTCTGGTGAGCTGTTGAGATTGAGAGCTTTTGGATTTGTGTGAAAGAGGATAGGATAAGGCAGGGGAGTCTGAGGAAGGGAGACTGGTAAGAAAAGGGCCGTGGAGAGCATGACCCAGTGTCTGCTCCCTGTCTGGTGTCTCACACAGGTTGGAGCACCATTGATGAGATGGATGGAGCCCCAACCTACAGGATTTTCATGAGGAATTCTGTGGGCTCAGGTAGAGGGAGGCCAAGCAAGGAACATGTGACAGAGTTGTGAAGATGGGCGTCCTTCCCACTTTTGTGAAAGCCCAGCATGTTTCTGGCCCTTCATCAATTTGGAAGCCCTGGGAAATAATTCCCTTGGCCTGGGGGTTCACACTTTCATCCAGGGCTCTAGCAGTGAAGAAATATCCCCACCCCTTTAGGATTTTCATATATTAGAGGCTAGGTAGATCTTGAGGAGAACATGTGCTACTGGGCATATCTGAGCAAACTCCTGGGAATGTCTAGACATATCTAAGGGGAACATTTCTGCATGAGCCGGTAGGGATAATGTGCCAGTGGAAACTGTATACACAGGCTAGAAAGACCTGAGGACTTATGGATTCCAAGAAGCATGTAGAAAACTGTACATCACTTTCATTACAGACTGTAAGTGCAGTTAGTCTGAATAAAATTTTTGTGGCTATCATAAGTCTGGAGTTAAAGAATTCTTACAGGTACAGTTTCCTATGTCTATTTATGCCAATGTCTATGACTATATGTACACCATCTATTCATATCCATTTATCTATCTAATCATCTATACATGATCGCTTTGAACTCTGCCTAATTATTAAAGTCTAAAGTTTGGTGTGCAAGGTGTGCAAAACCAGGTATGTTGTGCAGATGTATAGATGACTGTTTTGAACTTTACACTTGTTTAAAATCTGGTCTTAGGACACACTGATTGAGATGTCTGACATTTGTTAAGGATGCAATAAATGGTAGCTGTTAAAGTTATTATTTTCTACTTCATCCACCACCATTTCCATTTTTAATGGAACTTTAGCTGACATCAATGAAAGTTAATAGTAAATACCTACAGTGGTTCTTAATCTGGGTGGACCTCCCACCTGCGGGCATTTGGAAGTCATAGTGGAGGCAGGGGCTCTGCTTTTGGTTGTCTCAATGATTGGGAAGTCCCACAAATAGTGTCCAGAGATCAAAGACAACACAAATCCTACTGCTTGTGGGTCAGTCTTGCATCCTGAATTATCTCACTCAAAATAACTCTAGTGCCCATTAATGAGAAATGCTGCCTTTTCAGTTCCCTCTATTTTGAGTAAGAAAAGAGAAATGAGATGGAAGAGGAGCTCTGACCAGATAGGAGGGTTTGTGAGCTCATACGTGTGTCAGCTACTGTTCTAAATGCTTTAATTTATTAACTCGTTTCCTCACAACTGTTCAGTTTTCAATTCCCATCTTACAAGTGAGGAAATCAAGGCACAGAGAGATTGAGCGCTTCCCAGGGTTCTACAGCGGGTTAATGCGAGAGCTTAAGTCAAGTCCAGTGGGCTGGCCCCTGAAACCCATATTACATCATAATGCTTCTCGACAAGGTGAACAAAGCAAAATAAAATTAAGCAAGAATAACTAAACACCACAGAGCATTCACTGTATGTATAATGGATTTTAGAGGTCAGTGGTAAATGAAAATTCTTTGTGTGCTTTTTTTCTTTTTTTTTTTTGCATGGGCAGGTACCAGGAATTGAACCTGGGTCTCTGCCACTGAGCCACCATGTCCCAATACCGATTTTTTTTAAGTGAAACAAATTAAAGTGATTTTCCTTGTTAGTGCCTCCCATCTCTATTATAAGAGAAAGTAATCTGAAGAAAGTATTAGTGATTATGGTGCAATATGGGATTTCCTACATTTAGATTTGCAGGCAGTGACCCTTCATTGTACAGTGGACTCTGTGAATGTGTGTTTATTGAAGGATCATTCATTTTCCATAACATTCTAAAGAAGAGCTTGATACTGAATTCTTTTTTTCAGAAAATAAAGGTATATTTGATTGCTTAAAGGATAAAGAGTAAAGATAATACTTTGACATACAAATACAAATACAACGTTAAAACAACCTGAACTTTTGTATATTATATAACCTCAGTTTTCAAACTTCAAACTTTTACTTATCAACTGATAAATAAACATTTAGAGCTGCCTCTTGGTGGCCCTGCTGGCCCAGTCAGTGTCTCAGATGTGTCGCTTTCTTTGTCCAGAAATGTCCAAACAAGTATTTGAATATTTAGCATATTTTATCATTATTTTAAATAAATATTAATTAAAATATTTATTTTATTAATATTAAATAAATATTAATAAAAGTGATACTAGTGATATGACATGTACCAGATATAAATATTAACCATCAAAGTGTTTCGTTTCACTCATGAGTTTTTTGCACTTAAGTATGTTGAGCATTTATTAAATTGTGAGGGAAAAGAAAAACAATAAACAAGACGCAGAAAATGCTAGAAATAGATGGGTGGAGCTTGTGACTGATAATTGAAGCGTCCTGAGGGTAGAAATGTGAAAGTGTCTAAAATTTAAGATTGAGATTTTCATCGCAGACACTCCGAGGACTTAAAGGCATGGGAAAGTTGAGCCAGGGACAGCAACATGGCTTGCAGGAGCTTCCACTTTCAAGGTACAATGGAGTCGGGTGTTTGATTTTCACTTGATAAATATTTCAGTACAATCAATGAGCATCACAACAAAAAATTTACTCGATCCTTGGCAATTTTTTTCTAGCAAGTTTTTCCTCCTAACGTTAAAATCAATTGCTTTTGCCTCCTGTCAAAGTCAATTCAAGTAACCTGAATGAACCAGAATCGAGGAAAGATATTACTTTAGAAAATGAGTTTTTCTCTCTAACGTATTTGATCTAACTTTCTGGTGCTTACTGTAGCCATTAGGTATCTTGCAAAGGAACAATTCTTATCCATTTATACCACTATGAGGGATTTTGTAATATTTAAAATTTTTCTGGTAATGGAATCTCTACTGTCAGTCTATTGTCCTATTTTGGTTTTCAGCGAGGATGGGCATGCAAAGTTGGGTCACTATCCGTCAGAGCATGGGGAATGATCACTGAGTCAGTTCCTTCCCTTCCCCCCCTCCTTTGTTCTTTAATTCACAACTTTTAGTGTTTAACACATATTTTCAACAGTTGGACCCGGATCCGTTCTCAATTTTCAGAAAAAGTCACTAGAATTATCTTAATTTACATGTTTTCCTGTAAATTTTCGCAAAATCTTTTGTGTTCCCCATCCCCAAGACCAAAATAAATGAATAAACTGCTAACAAATTTTAACATAAAATTAAAGCAGAATGGGCCATGCTGGTTCAGCAGGCAGAGTTCTCGCCTGCCATGCTGGGTTGATTTGATTTAATTCCCAGTGCCTGCCCGTGCAAAAAAAAAAAAAATCGAAGCAGATCTTTTGTTGACACATTATTGTCCCTGAGATATGATAGTCTACAAATGGCTATAAAGGTGGTCACATATAGTGTTACATACGTGTAATCACAGCTCCTGCTAGAATATTGCTTCATAGTCTGCAAATACCTTGGAATCTAAGGAGGTTTATGACTTTCAAGCACTCTCTAATCTAACAATTTAAAGAAGAAAGAGCTAGTGTTCAAGAGATGTCACCTTGTTGGCACCTCCCATGACTGAAGAGCTGCCCTGCCACCTCTGCCCTGGGCTGGTGGAAGTGCCCCCTCCAGCTTCTAAGATGGAAGGAAGAGGTCTGCTCCTAGAACACGAGGTCAAACCAGTCCCTATCCATTTTCCTCCTGGCATGATATTTTAAATAGGAGTTAGAAACAGTGCAAGTGGTAGGAAGATTAGTACCATGGAAATTAGCCATCATTTGGGGAGTCTGAGCGCTAACCAATTGACTTAAAATGGGATGCTAGGAATATAATTCATTCATGATTATATTACTCATGATCTGAAACAAAACACTGAAAATAAATTTCTGTTGTAGGCAAAAAACAGCAGGATTCCTATTTTGTGCTGTGTTTAATCTCTTTAAGAATATCTTAGCAACAGTAAAATTATAAAAGTTACTGACAAACCCAAATGAAAATATAGGTGGTTTTTGGCAAGTGAGATCCAGATCAAAGCCTTATGTTATTTCACCATTTTGAGCAAAACCTTTTCACCACTTTTGTTTACAAAAATACTCCCTCTGCCAAAGAAGAGAAGGAAGAACTTTATTGTAGAGCCAGCATTCAAAATTACTCATTATCTCCACAAGCAATCCTGATGCAATCCAAGAACAACTCTTACATCTGTTTACCAAAAATCTCAAATTATCCTAGCTGCAAGATCTATGTTCATATGCATTTTGCCAGTATCTAGCATTTCTATCTAAATAAAAAAAGAAAGAGAAAGAAGGAGAGTAAGGCCAGGATTTATTCATTATGTAACTTCTATTTTCTCATTCCATTGCCCAAATACCAAAGACACATTTCATATTAGTTCAAAAACTTAAAGACAAATAAAGTAATTTTTACAGAACATTGACTTTAAAAGCACCGCAGGATATCCCTCCTAATCTGATCAGACTTCAGAGAAAAACGATCCTTGTTTTTTTTTGTGTTGTAAAACCACACTGCTAAGAACCTGACCACTCAAGAAAAGACCCTTCTCTTTTCTCTTTCCCATTACTATTAGACAATTTGGATATTTGCTTTTATTGTTTCCTCATGGAAAGCATGCCCGATTTTATCCTTGAAAAATGATTATTTCTCAGGAAGATTATTTTTCAATTGAAATTTTAGAAAGTATATACTTAGAAGTTCTCTCAACTAACCAGTATCCAACCTATATTTTGCTTAAAAACATATATTCTCTGTAAACATTTTTGCTTTGACCCATGACACCATGACATGTTTATTGATTGTGAGTTGTTTTTACTTGAAATCACCTTTTTAAATGCACATTTTTGTAACTATTGAAATATGTAATGCAAATACTTGTAACATATTAACAGCTCTGAGGTGGGGTGGATTGAATTATGTACCCCAGTTTGAACACCTTTTTACTCTTGTCCCACATTCTCATGAGTGTGGACCCACTGTAAATAGTATCTCTTGAAGAAGTTACTTCAGAGATGTAGTAACATCTACAGAATTAAAGCCCAACCTGAGCATGTGGCCCAACACGTTGGGCTTTAATCGGATTACTGAAGTCCTTTATGAGCGAATGAAGCTCAGACATAGAGAAAGCCATGGAAGAAACCAGAAGTCAACAGAAACCAGAGGAGAAAGGAGAACTGTAGCCATGTGCATTGCCATGTGACAGAAAAGCCAAGGACTGAGAATCGCTGGCCCCTGGCCCCAGAATACCACAGTCTTTGAGGAGAAAGTGTCATCTTCCTGGATGCCTCCATTTTGGATTTCTCCTAGCCCCAAACCATGAGCCAATAAATCCCAACCCATTGGAATTAAGTCAATCCACTGCATGGTATTTGTTTTAGAACCAGGGAAATCAAGACACGAAGAAAATTAAAATCACTCACAAAACCACCACCCAGATATAATTGTTATTGTGTCTGTTACTTTCTTCAATTTTCTTTCTCTTTACCTTCATACATACATACACACACAGTTGGAGACACAACTGACATCATAATATATACACGGTTTTGAATTCTGCTTTTCTGTCTTAAAATATTTTCATGAGTATTTTTCTATGTGATTAAGTGCTCTATTTAATTCATTTTTTTTATTTTAACAGAATGGAAACAAAATTCTAGTATTGCACAAAGATCCATCCAATAAGAAAACTTCGAAAAATCTTACAAAACTATAAAATCTTAGCCAACTTTAACCACAACCAATAAAATTCACTTCCCACAAGACTTCTACTACTTTCTATATTCATCCATTTTGTCCTCCACATTCCTGTTTCCCATCCTGCAACAAACAGTTATTTTACTTTAGGGGAAAAATGTTTAATTCATACCATATCCCATATATGGCCTCATCATACTTTAATAATCTTATTTATTTTTGATATTTATTGTTTCTAAATTTTCATTGTTTTAAATATGATGGAGTTGGATTGGAACTTTCAGATGATGAGGTTAGGTTAAAAAAGGAAACAAAACCCCGTCCCCCAGGGGTCCACTGGAATATAATTATTTTCACGAAGGCTGAAGAGCTTCTTGAAATGCAAAAACTTGAAGCCTGTACACACATTTGCACATGTCTGTAGATTGAGGATGGCAGCTAGATACCAAGCTGCATCACAAATGCCTCCAACTCCATACAAAGAATGAAATGCATCACAAGTGAAAATGGGATCAAACATGAAGAGCAAATTCTAGCATCAGGGCTTGATGTCAGAGGGAAAGTGGTGATTCTGGGTATGAACTGCTGTCTATGCATATGCTTTGTGGGTGACGGTGACATGTGCAGAGCCCCAAACTCTGAAACTTTGATGACCCAGAAGCTCCAATGCTGGACAAGCCTTCGCTGAGCCCAGTAAGAACATCTTTACTTTCATTTCACAAGAATATCCGCATTGGATGGATGGATCTCTGGCATGGGCATATGGTAGCAGAATTTGCAATTTCACAAACATTGGAGAGAGCATGTTTTTAGCACTACACGGCGACAAATGACCATGGTGAAAATAGCAGCGCTGGCAACCGCAATGGCCAACGCTATGGGAGACAAGTCCCAGTTTAGGACTGGCAGGTGAACAAAGCTCCTACAGCTCAGGGCTGAGAAGGCCCAGCTTGGATCACCATGGAGGGGAAAGAAAAAGCTCTTGTGCTCTGCAACCTGGGCATTTTTGAATAGGAAATTCTCCAAATTGAGTGTCATTTTGATTTTCGAGGTGAGAAGGCTGAGACAGCATTTCATCTTCCTCTACATTGAGTGCACTGGCAACAATGACAGGGGAAGAAAACATCTTTGAGTGCTCATTGTGTCTGCTGCAGGGAATCCTAATCCAATTAGCAGGACAGCAGAAGACGCCAGGATGGGCTTGTGTATTTATATGGTGGTTTCCCTGGAAATACTAGAAGGAGAAGGACTTTATAAAAAAAAAAAAAAAGGAGGCTTAGGGCTGGTGAGATTTCGGGTATTAAGATTCATGTAAATGCCTTTGTATTCATAAGTCCACGGAGCCTGCAATATTCGGATTTCATAAATTATGTGGTGATAAATATCTGTAACAGTTTGGAGACTATTTAAAAACACAGCTTGTTCACAGAGTACGTGTTCTTTTTATGCCGCCTGAGAGTTTCCTTTCTGGTCCTAGAAAAGTGCCGAACAGTCTACGATCAATGCAGGGCCTGTTTTCTACATTTGGCATCGGACTAGGCGAAAAAGGACGTTGATACTTTGCACCATTGGTTTTACAAAAACCCAGAAGTTGAAGATCTTTTTTTCACCAGGCAGAACTCCCAATGCAGCTCTAACTCTTTCACCTGGATATCTGACATACTTCTAGCTGAGGTTGAATGTGAATGGAGATACATTCCCTCTTCCACATAAAATGGGGACCACTTGGCAGTGACAGTGACAAATACGATTTTATTGAGTTTGTAATCTTTAGCAACCCCACCTCCCACCCGAGGAAACAGTGTTTGGCTTCACTGCCAAGTCAGAAGTTTTACATGTCTCAGGAGAAATGTTAGTATTCCGGAAAAAACCTTGCAAGTGTTTAATGAGTTTCCAAATCTCTTCAGGCCCCACTGAAGATCACAGGATTTGGGGAAAGCTCCCAGTTAGTATCAAGTTTTTATTTCAAAATTCCTGAAGCAATATTATCTGCAGCTAGACTATCTATGTGATAGAAGTTTCTGAAGAAGATTGGTGAGGCGTAGTCAAGTATTTAGGTTTGATATATGCACTGCATTCTTAGAGCACTTCAAAGACATTATCAACCCCTTTTAAAAATCAGAAATACAGAAGGGAAGATAGTGTTGACTCTCTCTCAGATTACTCTTCTCTACAGTAATAAATCAACCTTTACATCTCAGTGGCTTCACGGAACAACCAAAAAAAAAAAGAGGTGTTTTTCACAAGCTAATCCGCTGGGCTCCCTTAGTAGCTCCCTTCTAAGTAATGGCTCAGAGATACAGCCTGTTTCTATCTTAACTCCTTTCAGACTAATGTTGAATAGTTTTGAAACACAGTCACTTCATGTAGAGAGAGTGAATGCATCATCATCATTTTCTCCTTTACTCCACGTGTACCCTCTAGATCATCAGGACAGGGCAAGAGAGAGCTGAAGCAGCAGATAGGGGTTTGGGAGGGCTTCTGTCACTTCTCACAGTCCATTGGCCAAAACTGGTCACAAATCCTCAGCCGGCAGTAAGGGGACTGAGAAGAGTAGTGGTCTCCTAGGTACTGAGGAGACAGGAGAACTAAGTACTGGTGTACAAAAGTAATGTCTGCCACCTGCATAAACTCAAAACTCACGGAAACATAAGACCCTGATGATAAAATGAGGACAACCTCGATATATGCCTTGGAAAGGGAAGAAGTCTATTGACTACGTAGGTAACTGGGTCTTAACCCTACTGTCTGATTTTGTTTGATGGTGAAAACGTTTTTGTTGAGATATACCTACTTTTCACCCAGGATTCACAAATACTAGAGCAACAGTTCATATTCCAACCCATTGGAATTGGGCTGACAGTGTAAATCTGAGTATGGATCGAACCATAAATTACGTGGAGTTAGAGAAAAATTGGTTTTTTTCTCCTTTTTTCACTTCTTGGCCCTGGGGTCAAGAAGATGGAGAAATTTATGCTCTATGAAGACTCAAGAGATGTGACATCCATTCAAAGGGCCCATGGTTCATTCCAGACACACCAGATAGCAAACTTGAAGAGCGTGGCATATGATCCCAATTCTATCCACTATTTTGTTGAAGCTGGAGGGAAAACATAGGAAGCAGAACAATTTCCTTGAAACTCCCTTTGGCATTTCCATATGTTGTGTCACCATTTTAATTGGTGTACCTTTCATTTCCTTGGTTATCCACATCACAACCTCAGAACTTAGTATCCTTCTCCCCTGGGTCTCCCTTTAAACTTCTTGCACTTGGTAAATCGTGGTTCCTTGCACATGGCCAATGGCCAATACCAATGTTTCTTGAATGGATGGATGGCTCAATTCATGTTTTTCCCCAGCTAGTCAACCATTTCAGTAAAGTCTCCTGGCTCCCTCACCTCCCTGTCCTCCAACTCTTCAATCTCTTCCGCCCTGCTGGGTTATGGTTCAGAGAAGCAGTGTAGCTTGGAGACATGAGGCAGTGTCAGTACCTGAAAGCACAGAGTAATTGTCAAGGGGTCAACACAGTTTGTGATATCATCTGGAAAGTGATGGAGAATGGGGGACCAGTAAGGAGGATTCCTTGAAGGATTCTTGATTAGATCAAGCCAAAATGCTTGTTCATAAGGATTCCTTTCCCTATTTTCATTTTATTTCTAGCTCGTTCTATTATCCTAATAAATTGAATATAATTATTAACTCATTTTCACTAATGCTGATATGATGACTATGATTAACATAAGATACATTCTAAAATTAATCTTTGAATTTTTTCCTTAGTATTAAGTTGTTCAGGCTTATGGCTATTTACCTACTAATTAGAGTTTTGAATGCCTTCTTTTTTTGACCCATGCTAATAAAAAGCAATTCGGAAGACACACGCAGAAATTACTCACCAAGTAAATTCTTGATGAACTGACCAATAGAGGATAGAAGAATCCTGGAAACTCATAATTCCAAAATCATTATCTCACTTAAGAACGAATCCATAAAACAGATACAAGATTCCTATCTTGATAAAATTTGGAGGTTGAGGAAGTTATGTGACCACTTAGGCAGGTGTATCAGTTTCCTAAGGCTGATGTAGCAAATTGTCACAAACTTGATGACTCAGAACAACAGAAATTTATTCTCCTATGTTCTGGACGCCAGAAATCTGAACTCAAGAGGTCAACAACATTGGTTCCCTCTGGAGGTCCTGTGGAAGGATCTGTTCCATGACTCTTTCCTAACTTCTGGAGAAGTATGGTATGTCTTGGCTCCAGGCTGCATAATTCCAATCTCTGCCTCTCTCTTCACATGTCCTACTTCTCTCTCTATGTTTCTGTCTTCTCCTTTTCTCTTTCTTATAAGGACTATCGCCATTGGATTCAGGACCCACCTGGAAAATCCAGGATGATCTCATCTTGGGATCCTTACATCTGCAAAGTCCCTTATTCCTAATAAGGTCAAATTATGTTTGTTCCTGGTGATCATATCCTTTGAAGGATATAGTTGAGCCCACTCCAGCAAGTGGCTCTCTCGTTTTATAAAGGAGAAGACTAAGGCCAAGTGAGAGTTGAATCAGTGCTCTTTCCCTGGTGTTCTAGCGTGAAGAAGAAATTATACCCTTGGCTCAGTTTCTTCCTATGCAGAGGGTGGTTTATGGCACTTGTCCTAATTGCTCCCAGAGATGTAGGAGGATGAAATGAGAGATGTGTGAAGGGGAGCTGGACATTTTCAACTACATTCAACACTGTATCTATTAAACAAGCATTTTTTAGAAGCCTGCAATACAACTACCAGACATTGAACAAAAAAGAGACGAAAGAATTGACCCAACTAGCAAATAAGTTACAATCCAGTCGGACAGAGAAATGAGCAAGAGCTAGGGAAAAAAATGAATAGATGTTATTTCAAGAACTATGCACGGTTTTATAAAATTTCAGTTATGGGAGAGCCTTGTACAAGGAAAAGAGTGGGGAGCATTTCTTCTCTTTGGCTTTTCCCAATGGCAACAATAACTATTAATATCATAGAAATGGAGAATGATACTCATAATGGACACTCTGTATTGGCGTCTTCCGGCTCATTTAGAGTTAAAAGAAGATCGCAAACTAGCACCCAACGTTGCGCCAAGGGAAAGCGCCCCCCAGTTCCAAAAGCCAAGTCGCGGGTAGACGTGAGATGCCTGATTACCGCACCTACGAGGACGAGGACGTCAAAACAGTCGCCTGTTATTTCCACCCTCATGCTAAATGCCATGCCGCCTGCTCCAGCACTGAAATCTGCAGATGGAAACCACTAGGCCCACCGGATCTGGAGCGCACGCAGCAGAAAAGTTTTCAGCCATCCCTAGCCTCCGACCCCTGGAAGGCTGACCCCGGGCGCGGTGGCGCAGCACGTGTTCCCTTCTGCCCTCCAAGAGGCCGCGCCCTACAAAAGGCCCTCATTGTGTCTTGGGGAACAGTAGCCCCTCAGTAATTCTCCGGCTGCCCCTCCTAAAAGGAAGCGAGCAGATGCTGCTCTGGTGACCCCAGCGGGGGCCGAGGTGGGGCGGCTGCGGGGGCGGCGCGTGGCAGCGCAAAGCGCGCTCGGGGGCCGCGCGGGCGCCCCGGGGTGGGAGGCGGGGGTGCGTCCCGCGGGCCGCACCTGGAGGCGGAGCCCAGCCCCGCGGCCCGCCTCGCTCCTCCGCCCCTGCCCCGCGCCCCGCGCCCCGCCCGCCGTGCTGCTGACGCGGGCAGGTGCGTGAGACCGCGCCCGCCGAGGAGCCTGCAGACGTGGGCTCGCCATGGAGCACATCCGCACGCCCAAGGTTGGTGGGGTTGGCGCGGGTGGAGGAGGGCGAGGAGGAGGAGGAAGGTGGAGGGATGCTGAGCAGGCGGGAGGCCAGGCTTCCGCAGGGCTGGAACTGCAGGCGAGCGACCGGAGAGGAGGCGGCGGCGCCAGAGCATCTCCCGGTCGGCGTACGGGGCTCCTCTGTTTGCAGCTTCCTCACGGGCCTTGATCAACTTTAGATCAAACCTTTTGTCCTCGGGGATGCGCAGTGGGCGCGGGAGTTAGATCGGAGGGGACCCCAATTGTGTGCCTAGGGGCGGACGGCTGATAAACGCTTCCTTTTTTTGTCCAGGCACTAGGTGTTTTTTTTTTTTCCCCCTTCCCCTGATGGCTGCTCTGAGCTGGTAAAAGGGAGGCTACTCTTTCTGACGTCAGGTGCAAGGAAAAAGAATTATGTGCAGATGCATTGAAGTCTTTTGAATCTAGAGGCTTAAGCTCGGCCTTCCCCTTTCCGGTGGTCAGGCTAGCAGCAACAGTAGACACAGAGCTGATGACTGTGGCTGGTAGTAAATTGAAGGATGGTGTGAATTTTTTCCATCTTCTTGCTTTTTCTTTGCGGAGAAGGGCGCAGCTGTCAGATTGGTGTGCGCTGATGTATTTTAAATATCACCGGCCTTTGCCACTCGAGACAAGTAGCACAGGCCTTGATCATGGCAGATGACACTGGAACGGGCCAGTGTGTCCCGAGCCTTCCCACTTGTAGTTGTACTGGTAATATAATTTAGAATGGAAAAGTTTATGAGCATTCTGGTCTGATAAACCCTAAACTAGTGAAAGACTATGTTTTAAAGGCCACTTGGTGATTTCTTATTACTGCCACCGTTGCCTCTTGCTTTACTAGGTTGATCCCGTCTTCAAAATCTAGGCCGCTGTCAGCTCTCCTGGGTGGTCAGAAGCACCAGGAATGCTTCTCATTTCTCAGGGGTGATTGCTTTGCCTTATGTCCTGCAAGAAGAATGCCTTCCGAAATTCTGGAATGGTTCCCAAGTATCTCTTTGAAAAAGCAGCTGCTAAATGATCTCATGTCAGTGGAAGAATAAATCATTTAGTTTGCTAGAGAATGTCAGTTTCAACAATAACTTTAAATTGCATTGATTTTGCCACTACGGAAATAAATTGTTGCTTCACAATTGGAAAATTGTAAACTTAGAACAAAGTGCCATAAACCGCAAGCTAGGTGGCTCAGAGCTTTCAGGGTTTAAGTGGTACTAAATAATTTACTCCAGAAAGACGAATTTAACTCATGGACTTCCTTTGCCCTTGCCAAGAGCATCCTTTATCTTTCACGATGAAGGAGACCCTATATAAAAAAAACTCTGATGTGAATGCCAGTTATAAGAATGATAGGGTGGGGTGCGGGGGTGGTTCAGTGATAGAATGCTCTCCTTCCATACAGGAGACCTGTGTTCGATTCCTGGACCATGCACCTCCCCCCTTTCCCCCCCAAAAAAGAATGATAGGGTGACATGGCTCTGGATGCCATTTCCGTTTAGAACATGAATTTTGGGAGAAAAGACCTACTCTTTATTCCAGCTCATGCTGTACAAAGCCATGAATGTAAAGCTGAGCAGCTGCAAGTAAGAGTCTCACTTATTTTTAAAATTGACTTTTCACAAATGGCCCCTGTGCATCGCAGTATATTACATCAGAAATTCCCCTCAACTGGGCAATGGAAAGAAATGGGGAGAAATGGAGACTCATCTGAAGTGTCATTGAACCAAGGGTCATTAACATTTAGGATAATACAGATGGAAACAATCGGAACCTACTGAGGTCGGATGGATTGGCTTCATTTTTTCATTCATTTCATTCCACAAAGCGTTCGAGAACTTTTCCTGTGCCAGACTGTGTTAAGTGTTATGAGCACCAAGATGAGTAACAATTGGTCCTGCTGTCAAGGAATTTACAGTCTGGAAGGGGAGGCATTGTAGATTTGAGGAGAGGGGAGGGTGGAGAGAGGGTCATCTGTATCATAAAGACTGAGGGAAATCTTAGGAGAGCTGAGTCTTAAGAGGAGTCTTGGAGGGCCAGAAGCATTTGAGATAGCTGTCATACCATTGTGTAAATGTGATGTACCGTAATAAAAAATGGCAATCTCAGAGAAGCTTAAAACAATCACAGTGATAAGGACAGAAGTGATTCCTTGAGGTTAAACAACATCCTCCTCTTATTTTTCATTTGTAAGGGTAAATTAATCTTCACAGTATGAATGCAAAAGAGAACAAGACTATTTATAGAGCATGTGCATAAATATGTAAATGTGGATAGTCATATTCATCTATATTGTTTGCTTCCGTTCAACTCTGTGGGAACTGAATAGGTAGGTTGCCTTGGATTTCACACTGTGGATTTGGAGCAACAAATCCTGGATTTCACACTGTGGATTTGAAGCAACATTTACCATGTGGGTTGCGGGGTGGGGGGTGAGTTTAAGAGGAAAAGAAGTGTTTCCATTGTGGTACAAGAAAAAGTCATTCATTTACTCTTTACAAACTTTAATATCTACCACAGCCTCCATGTTCTGTCTCAGTCTCTGGAGTACAGTTTAAGGAGACAGATGTACATGAATAACCTGGAATGCTTTGCACATATTTCTTATGTGTATGTGTTTAACGGAAGCCTTCAACAGAACATATGCTAAGCAGAGTGCCTCCCTCTTAGAATGGCTCTTCTGAAGGGGGAAAAAATGTTCCAAGACCAATTTAGTTTGTAGTTGGGTCAGAGTCAGGACGTGTATCACTACAATAGGTTCCTAGTTCATCAGGTGGCTTCCTTTACCGCTTTGAAACTTTGCTGGTCTTTGTTCTGCCTAAAGCTTAGGGATAATTTGGGTTCAAGTACATGGAAGGGCTTCAAGACCCTTATAGATGGCTTTAAATGTTTGTAAGATTTCATAGAGTAGTGGACTGATGCTACTGTATTTAGGATCCTGGCTGAGTAATCTCAGATTTGTATGCTTTGGCATTTCTAGAAGGCACATTTCCCACGTGTACAACTTTGCGTTATAAAATAGAATATGTGGTGTATTACTTAGGGTTCTCTAGAGAAACAGAATCAACAGGGAACACTCGCAGATACAAAATTTATAAAAGTGTCTCATGTGACTGTGGGAACACAGAGTCCAAAATCTGCAGGGCAGGCTGTGAAGCCAATGATTCCGATGGAGGGTCTGGATGAACTCCACAGGAGAGGCTCACCAGCCGAAGCAGGAATGGGACCTGTCTCCTCTGAGTCCTCCTTAAAAGGCTTTCAGTGATTAGATTAAGCATCACTCATTGCAGAAGACACTCGCCTTGGCTGATTACAAATGGAATCAGCGTGGATACAGCTGACGTGATCATGATTTAATTCTATGAAATGTTCTCATTGCAACAGACAGGCCAGCACTTGCCCAACCAGACAAACAGGTACCACTGCTTAGCCCAGTTGACACATGAACCTGACCATGACATGTGGGAACCCCCCAAACTCCAAAACAGGCCTTGAAAATGTCTACCACTTTAGTCCTAGCCATGCCCTAATAGCTTCCTAATCGGTCTCCTAGTTTTCTCTTGCTTTTCTCTAATCCGTTTTCCGTGAAGGAGCCTGGGTGATGTTTCTATGCCACAAATCGATCATGGCACTTCTTGGCTAAAATTCTTGGGTGGTTTCCTTTTGGTTTCCAGGATATTAAACTAAAATCCGCAGCCTGGCCTCCAGGCCTCCAGCTTTATTTTGCCCGTCTCTTTATTATTCACCACCCTCTGATCACAACCAGCCTAGGGCCTTCTAGGATTCTCAGGGGTGCTGAGTTCTTTTCTGCCTCAGGACTTTTCTAACTGAGGAATCACTCTTGTCCTCACTCTTCACCTTGTGAAATCACTCATCTTTCTAGTTTCAAATTAAATATGATTTCCTTAGAGAGGCTGTTGCCTAACCCTCCCATCTAAATCAGATCTTCCAGTGATATTCTATCCTGAAACTCCACATTTCCCCCTTCTGCTCCTCATTACACTTTTTCTATTTATTTGAATGATCATTTGTGTAATGTCAGGCTCCCAGAAGCCCCATAAAGGGTGGGGGCAGATCTTGTTAACCCCGTGTCCCTAGTACCAAGGAAACATATAGTAAATAAAATAATAATTGAATAATTGAAGGAATGAATAACTCTGATTTTTAGCACCTCAATTTTTAGAATTTACTTTAGTAATCCAGATCTCATGTGCCTTGTACTCATGACTTGGCAGTCTTGTGAATATTTTAATAACATGAATGTTAATTACTTGGCATGACAGTATATCCTATCATATATATCTGTATCTATATCTATATATATGAATAATATATATATATATGGTGGTTATATATTGTTTATGGAAAAGAAATTCACATAATGCAAAATTCACCATTTCGACCATATTAAAGTGTACAATTCAGTGTTTTTTAGCACAGCCATAATATTGCACAGCCTTTGTCACTCTAATTCCAGAATTTCTCATTGCTACAGAAAGAAACCCCATGCCCATTGAGCAGTCATTCCCTGTTCCCTTTCTCCCCAGTCCCTGGCAACCACTAATCTACTTTCTGTGTTGAAGGATTTACCTATTCTGGACATTTAATATAAATAGAATCATATAATATGTGGCCTTTTGTGTCTGGCTCCTTTCACTTAGCGTAATGTTTTCAAGGTTCATGTGTATTGTAATATGTGACAGTGCTTCATTCCTTTTTATGGCTGAATCATATTCTATTGTGTGGATATACCACATTTTGTTTATTCAGTTGTTGGACATTTGGGTAGTTTCTACCTTTTGGCTATTATGAATAATGCTGCTATGAGCATTCGTGTGCAACTTTTTGTGTAGACATGGTTTTCTTTTTCTTGGGCATGTAGCTAGGAGTGGAATTACTGGGTCCTATGATAACTATATTTATCTTTGAAGAACTTGTGATTATATCTTATATATTACCAACTAAATCTTTCCCCTTCATGTGCCTCCAACAAAATGGAATGATTTATATTACAGAATATGTAGTTTGGAAATAACTATAAACGGTGTGAATAGATAGGTTTATACCAAAAGGGAATATGGATTTTACTATTATACATTTCAACCATTTCTTAGAAAAATAACCCAAGGGGCATAAAGCTCAATTTACATCACTCCAAATTCACTGCTGGTGATGCTAGTTTGTGCAAATATGTTCTTTTTACATAGAACTGTGTAAAAAACTGTGTACTTGTTCTCTTTTATTGTACCTTTTGTCCACTGTTATTTTTATTTATATGCTGTTTTCAAAAGCAGTCCTCTTACTATTGCAACGATTACTACGTATGGTCCATTTGACTAGACATATCTCCACTATTATGTATTTGGACTTTGTGTTTTTGTGAAAATCTCTGGAGCGGTTTTCTTAATATGTGTTCCCCAGAGCAGAGTGACTGAGTGCAAGCAGGAACAGTCTTTTGATGGTTCTTATTCCATGCCATCTTGCAGTATTTGAGAACTTCTCATTTGGCCCTAGGTTTTGACCAATTCTTTGAAGTCCCAGAGAGCAGAAATAAAGGTTAGAAATTTCAGAGAAGATTTTTGGCTTAACATAGAAAAGTTCTTCCTCATAGCTATGCCTGTTTGAAAAAAGAAATTTGTCAGTCTCTTGAAGGAGTTGGGGTGTCCAAGCTGCATCTAAATGACTCTTATCAAAGGAGTTATGAAGGCATGTCAGGCGTCTGAGGAGAAAATGGGCTAGAATCGTGTTTGAATCTCCTCTGAGCCAAGTGGTCAGGAGGCCTGAACTTCAAACCTCTGATGCAGAGACCTCACTGCCTCCACTGGCAGTCCATAATGACTGTGGGTGACTCTAGCTGTTAAGAAGTTTTCTTTATGCTTAGTCAAAATGTCTCTCACCATCATTTTCAGTATTGGGTCTAGCTCTGTTCCTTGGGATATTACTCAGTACATCCATTCTCCTCCTAGGAAATAGCCCTTCAAGAATTTGGTGCTGTTCCCTAACCGTTGGTAGTATTCCCTAAACTCTCCCTTCTACCTGTATATTTAGCTTAACACCCTATATTGTGGCAGCCAATCAGTGATTTGGTTTTGAGTCCCCTTGCCATCCTGGTTTCTTTACTCACTGAGTCATGGATGCTTATCAGTTACTTTAGGTATGGTTGAATTGGAAGAGAGAAGAGTTAGAGAACCACCTTGTCTCTGTATTTAGCATACAGCCACATTCTATGGCCTTGTGGTGAGTTTACCGTGGGCCAAAACCCTTAAGGTTGTCTTCACATATTGTGCTATGAGATCATCTCCCATGCCTTTTCCTTGAATGATAGTATCTTACACTTATCTCTCTTGATTCTTATCTCATTGGATTTAGTCTATTGCTTAATCCCTTACTCTCTTTCTGGATCCTGATACACATCTATTAATCCTCTGGATTTGGTGCTGTCTGCTATCTAGAGAGCTTCCATCCATTCTATTATCCAACAAAGAAACAATATAAGACTGAAGTGATTTCTTAGTGATTTAGCCACTTACCCCTCATCTCTCAGGATCTTGATCCTGATAGCAGATTTTCTAGTTTGGTACCAGCTCCCATTTGATAACGTCACCCTCTATCACCTCTCCAAAGAGCTCATCAAAGAAAGAAATAAGGTGGTCTAAATTGATGGCTAAGTGAATCTGTGATGTTCCTGCTGATTGATGGATTTCTTTTTTAGGTTCATACGAAGTTCCATTAAAGGAAGCATTTTAAAATCTTGACTAGAATTAATATCAAGCTCACCAATTAGTAATTTTAAAAATTCTCTATCCCCCCGCATTTAAAAATAGTGATCTCATTTGCAAGTTCCCTCTGTGATGGAGAGAGGTCAATAGAATGAAGAGAAGATTGACCTCTGTGTCACTCACCACCGTAACACCATCAGCATTAAGTGTTGCCTCTTCTTTTATCTTCATTTAACAATAATATTTTCAAAGTTGTAAAAGTAATACAGAACTGGGGAAATTAACCACTATTAATATTTGCACATGTTTCCTTCTTACAATTTCGACTTTGCATGATACACAAACTATTTGCTTGGTTGTTTACTTAGAATGTGAGATCACCCAACTCAATTTTTTTTTCACCCACTTCAATTTTGTAGTATGTTTCTCTTAACTTACCTTTAAAGTGGTCTTCGAGAACATACTTTTAGAAGACTATGTGCTCTTTATCCTGTGGAAGCATCATTATCACCTTATTATACTTTCCCTAGTTTAAGGCTATTATGAATTATGATATTGAACATCTTGTTCATTAATTATTATCTGCAATCTGTTAACTCCTGTAGGATAGGGTCCCGGATGGAATTTCTATGTGAAAGAAGATGAATATTTTTTATGGTTGGTATATGTTATCAAATGACTTTCTAAAAAGGTTCTATCAATTTACGTTTTCAGCACTTGTATGGAGTATATTTGCCAATTTAAAGGGTAGACCAGCACCTCATTCTTTCATTGCTTCTTTTATTGTTGTTTACTAGTGAAATTGAAAATTTTTAAAACAAGTTTGTTTTGTACTTTTCTGAGTTATTTACTTTTATCTTTTTCCATTTTAATAATTGGTGGTTTTGGTGTGCATGTGTATGTATGTAATAATGGCTTTATTGATATACAGTTCACATACAGTAAAATTCATCCAGGTCATTTCTCATCTTTTTGTATATTCACAAAGCTTTGTAACCATCACCACTCTCTAATTCCAGAACATTTTATTGCTTCAAAAAGATACCCCAAATCAAATAGCAACCACTCCTTCATATCCCCAGCCTCAGCCCCAGGTAGCCATTACTTTACTTAGTCTCTATGGATTTGCCTATCTGGATAGTTCATTTAATGGAATCATATGATATGTGTCCTTTTTTTTTCTTTTTTACATGGGCAGGCACCGGGAATTGAACCCGGGTCCTCTGGCATGGCAGGCAAGCATTCTTGCCTCCTGAGCCACCATGGCCCGCCCGATATGTGACCTTTTGTGGCTTACTTCTTCACTTAGCATAATGCTTTCAAGGTTCAGCCCAGTTGTAGCATGTATAAGAGCTACATTCCTTTTAATTGCCAGATAATATTCCATTCTATGGATATATCACATTTTATTTACCCATTCATTAATTGATGGACATGTGAGTAGTTTCCTTTTGTGGCTATTATGAATAATGCTGCTATGAACATTTGTGTGCAAGCTTTTGGTGAGCATATGTTTTCATTCCTCTTGGGTATATTCCACCTAGGAGTGGAATTGCTGGGCTACTACACTATGTTTAACCAACTGCCTTCTCCATATACTCACCAGCACTTGTTGTTTTCTGTATTTTTGCTATCTTAGTGGTGATGAAATGTTATCTCATTGCGGTTTTGATGTACATTTCCCTAATAACTAATGTTGTTGAGCATCTTTTGATGTGTTCAATGGCCATTTGTGTATCTTCTTTGGAAAAGAGTCTTTTCAAATCACTTGCTCAGTTTTAATTGAGTCGTTTGTCTTTTTATTATGGAATTGCAAGAGTTGTTCATGTTTTGTGGCTACAAGTCCCTTAACATATGACTTACAAATGTTCCCTCCCATTCTGTGGGTTATCTTTTCAGTTTCTTGGTGATATACTTATGAAGCACCAAAGTTTTAAACTATGATGAGGTTTAGTTGATTTTTTCTTTGGTTACTTGTGCTTTAGGTGTCGTATAAAAGAAAGCATTGTCTAATCTGAGATTATGCAGAGCTATACCTATGTTTTTCTTTTAAGAATTTTATAATTTTAGCTCTTATATTTAGGTATTTGACTATTTTGAATTAATTTTGAATATGGTATGAAGTAGGGGTCCAGATTCGTTCTTTTGCATGTGGATATCCTGTGGTTCCTGCACCATTTACTGAAAGGATCATTCTTTCCCCTTGAATGATCTTAGTACTTTTGTCTATAATCTGTTTACTGTGGATGCATGGACTTATGTCTGGACTCTCGGTTCTATTCCATTGATTTATTCTCTCTTTATCCTAGTAGCAGATGGTCTTGATTACCCTTCAGTCTAGAATGAGTCACTTGAGCTCTCTCAACACTTTAGATTCTTCATCTGTAACTAAACATTTACTACATGAGAGGGAGTGTTAAGGGGCATGGGATACATGAGTTTTGTCTTTTTTCTTTTTGTTTCTTTTTCTGGAGTGATGTAGATGTTCATAAAATGGTCATGGTGATGAGTTCAAATAATGATCATGGTGATGAAGACACAATTATGTGATGACTGTGAGCACTGAATGTATACTGTGGATGGACTGCATGTGTGCGACAATTTCTATTTAAAAATTAAAAAAAAATTTTAATTTAAAAAATATTTACTGCAATGGCATTTTATAAATGTTAGCTGTTTTATTTTTTTATCATCATCATTATTGCAGAACAAAGTGACCACAGGTTTGTATGCTGAAAGGATTTGTATGAAATTTGAGAATGAAAAGAATTTTCTTAATCCAAACATTTGGCCACACATTCACCACCTCCCACCTCCTCCCCCCCCTCCCCCCCCCACACACAATGGGTTTAAATTCTTTTTCTCTGGAAACGCTCTACAAAGAGTGTCTTCTTTAACCCATCTCTAGCTCACACCCACACTTGAGGACACACTTTTCTTAACAAAACATTTATCTTCACAAATACAGGGACTTCAGGAAAGGTATCAGGTTTGGATCAGAAAGCGTCTGCAGTGGCTTATGTTCCTTGCAGGCAAAGCTTCAAGCTACGTGGCCTGGGAGGGTTTTTTTGGAAGTGGAAGTGTGGAGAAGAAACCAGGAAACACATTTTGACTATGTAATCTAAGAAAATGACATGATAATGACTGTGTGGCCATTGAAACCTTCAGAAAGGATGCAATTAAGACATTCCACATCATAAAATATTTAAATACTTGCAGGGAATAATAAAGACAGGAACTCTGTACATCCACTTTTATTAATAAATTCCAGCCTCTCCCCAGTGAACTCAAATTGTTAACTGACTAGGTTTAGCTATCACTGCTGTTCTATCCCTGCTGGCGAACAGCGTCTGGAATGCTCATTTTCACAGAACAGATGTACGTATATTTTCTCATCCTTACTTAAAGCTTATTTTTATTAGGTTTTCCATTCTGAACAGGATAAGCTGTGAAATATGCATGAAATTAAACTTCTTGACCAGATACCCGGAATTCCGTGACTTTGTCAGTGTGAGGTTCAGTTTTGTATTCTTATATTGTACTCAGAGGGAGTCCAAAAGGCTCATTTTGTACCATTTTTCTTAAGCTAGAAGCAGTCCAAACTATTTTTTTTATAGTGCCCTTTCCCCTGGTGGACAGCTAGTTGAAACCTTTGGGAGTAAAAGTACTTCCCAGGACATAAAGCCAACTCTTCCCCCCACAGCCACTTAAAATAGCTTAAAAATAACTCCTACTTAAGTTTTGTGGCAGGCTACGACAGCTTCATAAAAATTCTATGTTTACTTTTCTCCTCTTTTTCATTTATTAAAACAACACTGCTTATCACAGATTCCCAGAGAAATACATTTATCCCCAAGCTATCAAAGAAAGCTGTCAATTTTGTTCCGTAGTACATGCAGCAAAGTACAGGTATTTAGAATATTCAAGGTACAGTTGACTTCCCCACTGGTGATGGACAGGGGGTGGGTCAAAAACACTGTTCAGCCAGTTTGAGTGGTCGGGGGGTTTAAGAAAGGAATTCTGCCTTCTTGAGCTAAGTAGATAGATTGAGAGATGCTATTCAAGCATTCATTTATTCCTATGTTCATTCAATAGATATTCCTTGAGTGCTTCTTGTATTCCAGGTACTGTTTTAGGTTCTGGGTATTCAGTGGTGAACAAGACAGAGAGGATAGCTAGTTTCATGGAACTTAATTGCAGTAAAGGAATGAACAACAAAAGATAATGTTGCAGTTCTTTAAAATAGTGTATATGTTTCTGAGATCTTGGCTTACAAGATGTATTCCTGAGATTCTGTCACTTGTCTCTTCTAAACCTCCCAGTTGCTTCCCATCTCACTCATAGTGAAAACCAAAGCCCTAGGGTTGTCCTGGAAGCCTCCATGGGATCTCCTGCCTGTCTTATCTCATCTCCTCCTCTTCTGCCCCGACTGGGTCAGATGTCCATACCTCCTTGTAGTTCCTTGAACATATCAAAGCAATTCCTGCTCAGGGCCTTGGTGTTTGTTGTTTCCTTTGCCTGAAATCTTCTTCTTTCAGGTTTCCCTGTGGCTGGCTCTCCCACCGCTTTGGTTCTCTACAGAATTGTCCAACCATTTTATTAGGGAGGGCATCTCTGGAAACCCTATGCCTCTCCTGCCAACTGCTTACCCTACTTCAGTTCCCCCCATCATCTTCTGGCACACACACACACACGTGTGCACACATGTGCACGTGCAAATGCATGCATACACACACACACACACACCACCACAAGCAGACGTACACACAACACAAACACAAACATACATGCACATACACCACACACATACACATATACACAAGCATACACACATACGCACACCACAGATATACACACATACATATATACATTTTCCTTGTTAGCTTATTTATTGCTTCTTCCCCTCCCACCCCTCTCCCCAGAGAATGTAAGCTCCACCGGAGCAGTGCCCTTGTCCTGCCCACTGCACACCCAGAGCAGTATTGGGCACAGAGCAGAGGTACACAGCGAATGCTGGATGAATGAATGGATAAAAGAAATGTGTTAATGGGACTTTGTCCAAGTTTCAGTATCTTCCAACAACTTTGTTTCTTATTCTCTAGCATTCTCTCCATTTTAGCTGCACAGCACCAGCTTTTCATTTTGCAGGGGAAGTTCTGTTTTGTTCTTTGTTTTCTGTACTTGCAACATCTTCCAAAATTGACTATTCTTCACTTTCTTGTCTGAAAGTTCAAATTCAGTAATGTAGCATTCCAATCAACCACCCCTGTTTTCCACCTACAAGCACTCAGGTACTTTGCTTTTGCTGCATTATTCTTTTCTTAAAAATATTTTTATTAAGAAATCTTCACACACATACAGTCTATACTTGATTTACAATCAGTGGCTCACAATATCATCACAGAGTTGTGTATTCATCAGCATGATCATTTTTTAGAACATTTGTATCACTCCAGAAAAAGGAATAAAAAGAAGAAACTCTTATATCACAAAACCCTTACCCCTCCGTCATTTTTTTACCCTTACCCCCCATTATTTATTTATTTATCCCTATTTTTTTACTCATCCGTCCATACCCTGAATAAAGGGAGTATCAGACACAAGGTTTCCACAATCACACAATCACATTGTAAAAACTATATCATTATACAATCATCTTCAAGGAACAAGGCTACTGGAACACAGCTCTGCAGTTTCATATACTTCCCTCCAGCCACTCCAGTGCACCATAATCTAAAAAGGGGTAAAGGGATATCTAAATAATGCATAAAGTAACCTCTTGGATAACCTCTTGACTATTTGAAATCTCTTAGCCACTGAAACTTTATTTTATCTCATTTCTCTCTTCTTCCTATTGGTCAAGAAGTCATTCTCAATCCCTTGATGCCAGGTGCCTGCTCATCCCCAGAGTCCTGTCCCACATTGCCAGGGCGATTTACACCCCTGGGAGTCATGTCCCACGTAGGAGGGCAGGGCAGTGAGTTCACCTACCAAGTTGACTTAGAGAGAGGGGCCACGTCTGAGCAACAAAAGAGGTGCTCCTAATTAATTAAAGAATTATTCTTAATTTTTATTCACTGGACAAATATTTTAGCACAGTCCTTAGATACAAAGATGAAAAAAAAAAACAAAAAACAAAAACGACCCATGGTGTTTGCTCTTAAGGGCCCTGCAGTCCAGGGCTGCTGTGCTACTCTGATGTTGTGTGGTGTACCATTTCAGGGGGTCAGTAAGCCAAGGGCTGTGTCTCCTTTTCCTTTTCTCCCACAGTTCTAGTGTAAGTGTTTGCCTGACATCATTCATAGTGCTGCAAGCAAAGTTAGAAATAAAGTAAGTGATGCTTCTCTGGAGAATATGCATTTTAGGTAAAAGAGTATGTGCTGGTTTGAAAGGAAGCATGCCCCCTAAGAAAAGCCATGTTTTAATATAAATCCCATTTCATAAAGGTAGAATAATCTCTATTCAATACTGTATGTTTGAAATTGTAATGAGATCATCTCCCTGGATGATGTGATTTAGTCAAGAATGGTTGTTAAACTGGATTAGGGGACAACATGTCTCCACCCATTTGGGTGGGTCTTGATTGGTTTATTGGAGTCCTATAAAAGGGGAATAAAAGATTCAGAGAGAGCAGAGAATGCTGCAGCGCCACGAAGCAGAGAGTCCACCAGCCAGTGACCTTTGGAGATTAAGAAGGAAAACGCCTCCTGGGGAGCTTCATGAAACCGGAAGCCAGGAGAGAAAGCTAGCAGATGACGCCATGGTTGCCATATGCCCTTCCAGATGAGAGAGGAACGCTGAGCCTGTTCGCCATGTGCCCTTCCAGCTGAGAGAAAAACGTTGAACCTCGCTGGCCTTCTTGAACCAAGGTATCTTTCCCTGGATGCCCTAAATTGGACATTTCTATAGACTTGTCTAATTGGGACATCTCCTCAGCCTTAGAACTGTAAACTAGCAACTCATTAAATTCCCCCTTTTTAAAAGCCATTCCATTTCTGGTATATTGCATTCCGGCAGCTAGCAAACTAGAACAGAGTGCTAAAAATGTCATGTGCAGCAAGGCAGCAACAAGGAAAATAAATAATAATGAGAAGTGTCACAGCAGCTCAAAGGCCAGGCAAGGAGCACTGCGACCTGGGGTGGTTGAAGATAGGTCTTATAAAAGATAGGTCTTGGGTGTTAGGCTGGACCGGCTCAGGATGTGCTGGGCAAAGGGAGTCCTCACTGCTCTGGGCAACTTCCTAGTTCGCAGTGAGGAGAGCAGCAGGTCAGGGTTTCCTATTGGACCTCAGATGAGACCTCCATGTCTTTCTGTCTGCAAGGCATCCCACTTTATGCTCATTTCCCAGAATGAAGGGCTCTTCAGGGCCATATTGCAAGAGGAGAAGGAAAAAAAATGTGGTGCCAATTATTGAGTCTGTCTTTGGGGGCTTCGACACCCAGGGTAGAGACATGGGAAGGTGTAAATGAGCTGGAAGCTGGCATTGCCCTGCGGGGATAGGCAGTACCCCTTTTTCCTCTGGCACCAGGAGATGGTGGGAAGGGGTGCATAAGGCTTGACTTTCTCTGTGCCTGGGCTGTCTCTTCTCTTTGGAATAGCAATAAGTTCCACTTGGTACAGCTTGCCTTAAGAAAAATGTTTTCCCATAGTTCCCAAAGAGCTATATCACTTGACAGTTTAGTCCTTTGTTATTATCAAAAACCTGGCAGATTCAGAAGCATTTTAGAATTTTAGAAATATATTTAAAGGAAAATCTGAACAATAATAAAACCAACCTTCAACTTTCTATGTTACTCCAAAGCAAGATCATCTTCTCCCAATATGGTACTGCTTTATTTTTTTAATGCCTTAATTGTTTTTGACTCGACTATCTCCAATAGTCATTCCTTCCATTTATTCTTTGAGTTACAATGGGCCCAGCATCTGTTCTTAATTTATTTTCCTTTTAATATCTTTCTTCCTATTTTTCCTTATTTGTGCTTGTTGAAACGGTATTTGGGGTTGAGGATATTTTAAGATGGTGTTGAAGTAAATCCTGGGATTGTGTCCCCTTGGTCAACACAAATGTTCTTTTAAGCCTACACATCCAGGGTTATCATACCAAAATAAATAAATGAGCCCTCTGCAAAACTCTCAGAGGCCTTTTAATTTATGATAGTTGGCTGCCAGCATAACCTTTCTAGTTCTCCCTGAGCACAAATGGGCTCCATTTCTTTTCTCTGCCTTATCCAAGAATTTGCGGCACTCTCCTTTCTTAAGTAGCTAATGGCTTTGTGTCACTATTTTAGCTTCATTATCTCCCTCTGGGATTTTTTTTTTCAATTTAGTTACTTTAGATGTCAGTCATTGTTAGATGTGGTAACAGTTGTATAGGTGGATGGAACCCAACTCTCTCTCCATTTATGGTACTTTGGCCAACTAAAATCACCAAGATACTTTCCTTACCTTGACCTAAACTGGAGTTTTTTTTTTTTTTTTTTTTTTTAAATCCTTATTAATATAGGAAGCTTGAATTTTTTTTTTTACTTTAGAAATGATTTTACTTCATGGCAAATAATGAACCAATGTCTACCCCTAAACTCTATTTCCAAAAACCACAGGAGCTTTTGTAAAGAAAACAACAGAGCGCATTTTAAAAGGCACTGGGATTTTGCTTCTAAATTAGTGGCAAACTGGAAAAAGAAAGCTCGTCCTACCAGGAATCTCGAGTTAGTGGAAATTAATAGAGTTTAGTGCCATTTCAGGAAAAGATGACTCAGTGGTCACCCGCAACTGCCTGTCAGGATCCTTAAACCAGCATAATTAGGCCTCATTCTACAGTGGCCAAAATACCCATCTAAGATGCTGGTAAACCAAAACAGGAAATCTTAAAATCAGAAGGAAAATATTACTTAGGCTGATTTTCAGGCAGATTGTTCATTTCTCATGTAGTCCCCCTCCTTCTATTCAGCATTTTATTTTGCAAAGAAAATATTATTTTATGTATCATTAGCCGTGAATTTTTGCCATTAGTTCCTATTTAAATGCTGCCTCAAGCCGTTACCCAAATGACAAGACCATTTTGTGCTCCCAGTTCGCCTCTGTAATTATAAACAGAATTTTCACGATTTGCAGAAGTACAGCTTACCAGTGAAGGTTTAAAGTTGAGATACAAGCGAACATCTGTAACATCTGTTTTATAGATAGCAATGTAAGGAGACATGGGTTTTTAATTCCCTTTCATTTGAGTGACCTCATGTAAAAAAAGAAGTCAATGATTTAGAAGTTCCAGGTCTCCAGAAGAGATTTTCAAATGCACATGCAGAAATGGTTACAAGACAGTGAGATTTTTAAGAACTATCTTCCAGGTCTACATCCTGTTGTAATTGCTGTACCATTTTTCCTTGCAGCTGCTTTCCTTTGCATTCAAGGAGAGGCTGGATAAGACGGATGTTTTGCTTGACTTCTTTGATGTCCCAAACTTTCTGTACTCTGTTTTTCTTTAACCTGTTTATTATGAGTTTAGCGTGGCGTTTTCTGTTTAATTTCTTCAACTCTCTTCATTGCATCAGTAGTTCTATACCATAGCCTTCGCTGGTACTTGACAGGTTCATTTCTACGTTTTTCAAGTTCAGATGAATTATCCATTGTAAGACCTTTGCTGGCTGCTTTCCGGAATGCTTTAGTCCACCTGACCTTGTGAGGATTATGCTTCTTTTTAAAGTTTTTATGACGTTTGGATTTACAGAATCTGAGTACCTTATCCTCATTGCCGAGAAACATCATGCCGTGGCCAGGATAGATCGGCTCCGAACAGAAATAACATTTCTTAATATGTATTTTGAACCCCATATTTGCCCACAGCCAAAAGCCAAGTTTGAGGGGAAGTGACGCAACCTTGGCTGTTATTTTTCCTTAAAACGAAATTTCTCAAAGCCTTTATTTTTCACAGATAGAGCATACCTTCTATATAGGAAATGTTTGATATGCTTGTCAAGTATCCTGTTTTCCATGTGGAGGGCGGAATTGAATTTCCTAGCAAAATTGGAAATAATTCGATTCTTCACTTTGGAATCCGACACACTTAAAATCTTTCTAAGATGCATACAATTCCAAGATCTTTATTTATTTTTAAAGTCCCTTTGTGCAACTGATAGAGCAAAATAGTCTAAATGAACCTATCTCTAGGTTCTCTACTTATTTTTGAAATCTGTATCAGGATCCCTGGAACGAACTTTTCTACCAGTATCTACCCCTGACTTTGGCTAAACTTCTTGGGTTATGAGTCTGTTTCAAACTGATCTTAGTCTTTCCAACTATAAGACTTCCTACTTCGCTTGACCTAGCTGAGACTGGTTCTGTTAAGTAAAAATTCAGTATTTGAGGGGGTAGAGTTGAGGTTATAGGTTCGTCAAGCTAAGGAGATGTTGGTAGCAGAAGAAAGAGATTGCTTCACATGCATCGATTCAACATATCTTTAAAGAGAAATCAGTGGTGTCTCTCGTATGGTATTGGTGACTGTTTGGGGAACTTAAGAAGGAACCTGATGAAAAAGTAAGAAAGGACCAGATTGTGGAAGGCGCTGACCAGCAGCTGCGGGAGGCCATTGAACTTTGAATAGGGACTGACATGATCAAAGCTATGTTGCTGGATGACTGACTGGGTAGCAATAGAGTAGTTTGTGTGCTAGATGCCTACTGGGCTTTGGCTGCCCAACATCCATTCTCTCGGACTCCCTCTGAGGGACCATCCCTGCTCTATTCCTACTCTGTGTGTTTTGGGGTTGCATGCACCTCAAATCAGGCCTCAGAGCACAGTATTCCTTGGACCATATTAACTGATTAAGGAGAAACGTGTGACCCACTGGGATGCAGCGAGACCTGGTTGCCGGGAGGGAGGCAGGTGGTTTATCCTGCTGTTCATGGATGCAGTAGGAGGTGAGGCTGGGATCTCTCGAACCATTGTGAGCAGAGAGCTGAGAGCTAGCAGAGAGGGGGCCTGGCTGAGATTTGGAGGGTGAGGGGTTGGGTGTTTTGAGCCCCTGGTCATTTTGAGGCCAGTCCCACCAGTGACCATTTCAGATACTTGAGACAACAAAATCCGTTTTTGCTTAAGCCATATGAGGTTGAGGTTTTTGTCTCTTGCACCTCAAAGAGTTCTGAACAGAGAGAAGTGCGGTCAGATCATCTGTGGGCAGTGTTGCTTTTGATAAATAGTCTGGGTGTTTGGCACAGAGTAGACATTCAGCAAGTTAATGAAATCAATTAAGAAATTAATGAAATTAAAAAGGTTTAAAATAATGGTTGCCAGCTGTCTAATTAGCATAGCATTCTATCAAAGGTAGCTCCTTTTATGCCATCGCCAACTGTATTAACCATGCTTTCAAAACCATTGAACTTCATAGCAGGACACAATTTTAAAACAGTTCTTTTTATAAGGCAGGGTGAAAACGGGATTCTTTTCATGCAGTCTCAGCATGTGAATTCTACTTGCATTTTTCTGTGTTATCCTGAAGATATTTTGTATCTTAATCATGGGTTTTATGAAGGGCAGATCTCTAAATTTCTTCTGGTTACATGTCGTATATTTTCTTGGATTGTGCTCTGTGATTCTTGCCTTTCCCTCAGTTCTTCCCCAATATCTGACCTCTGAATAAAATGGTCCTGGGAAAAGACTTTCACTGGTTTTATAGTTTGAAACAGATTATAATAAGCCTTTGGGGAGAAAGATTGGTGTTCTTGATCTCTCTACCAAATGGCTGAATTAGAAAACTCCTGAATAGCTACCCCCTCTTCTTCTTCTTCTTTATTTTTTTTAAGAAACTTTATGTAAGTGGAAAAAATAAACTTCTTGGTAAATTGGAACCATTAAATCCTTTTACTGTAATTCTAAATAGTCTGAAGAACCGTGTTTTTATTGCTTCAATATTTCTTCTAATAAGTCAGAGTACTTTGCCAACTATCATTGGTTAATCCATCTTTGTTTTATAAAAATGTTATTTGTGGTGACCTATAGAATATACAGTTTGCCAATTTAATTGCTTTTAAGTGTAAATTCACTGGCATTCAGGACATTCTCAATGTTTTGCAACCATCACCACTATTTCTAAAACCTTTTCATCGCCCCAGACAGAAACCCTGAATCCATTAAGCAATGACTCCCCATTCCTTCCTCCTCTAGCCCTTAGTAGCATCTAATCTACTTTCTGTCTCTATGAATTTGCCTATTTTAGTAGTTCATATAAGAGGCGCCGTGAATACTAAGTCCTTTTGTGCCTGGTTTATTTCATTTAGCATCAAGTTTTCAAGGTTCACTCCTGTTGTAGCAGCCCATCTTTCCAGCATGCTCTGTCATTACCCCTTCCTTCTCAGAGAGGACATGAAGCACAGACAAGAGATGATCATTCAGTGGAAACAAGAAATAGAACTCTGCAGTCTTTTATGGATTTGTTTATTAATAATTACTGTTTATTAACACCTCCCGAGATGGGCACTTTTCCCCCTCTCCTATATACACGTAGTTGCTCAGTGAAGGGATCATTCATTGAACAGGAGCTCTGGAGTCAAACATAAAACATCTTAAAGCCTCTTACTTTGCAGGCATTATTCAGGCAGGGGATATCTGCCCTAAATAAAACCGTTTTGGGATTGCTCACTGGGTGGCCATTTCTCTATTTTAAGATGGCTAGAAGACACTGAGGCCTGGTTCCTGAAATGCTTCCCACCCGAGCTGCACAGTGCGAAGCCTGCCAGACTGCACCTCAAGACTGCCCAGCTCCCCCTGGCACCTCCTGGGAACCAGGCCCTCCAGGCAGACCGCAGTACCATGTGGATTTGTACCCCCACCCCAGACAAGACAAATGGAGCAAAGGGAGCTAAAATGGCCAACCCAGCCACTCCGCACCGAAGTATCAATACTTTAGCATTAGCCTTAGCTCGAGCTTTTTACCTATTGACCATCTTACTCTCTAGTTGAAATGTCAGGGGAAATGAAGGACAGACTTTCGAACCATCATGCCTTTCTTTAATTTAGTGTTTCAGGCTGGGAGGAAGAGGTGAAGGATGGGAAGGGTCTAGGGAAACACGTGTGGGAGTCAGACATTCCTTGTATGAAATCTAGCTCCACCACTTTCTGTCTGTGACACCTTGAGAAACAGAGTCACTCTTCACGAGCTTCTGTTGTATTAGCTGTAAAATGGGGTGATGAGGTCTGAGCCAAGGTCAGACCTGGATGAAACACAGACAGCCCCTAGCGCGATACCTGACGTTCAGAAGTTGCTCAGCAGATGACGGGAGTAGTAATCCATGCTGTCGCCTTCCCCGCTTTTGTCCTGTGTCTCCAAGGGAGAGGTTGAAAGGAATCTGCCACAATTCGGCTTCCTTCTTCCACATTGTTTTATTCTGGAAAACTATCCCTGGATTTTCCCAATTGTGCTTTCTCAGCACTTAGGTAAGGGAGGAGTGAGGGGAAGACAAAACAACCTTCCACCCTGAAACATCCACCCAACCTCATGCACGTACCCCACGGTGCTTCCTTTTCCGGGGGGCTTCCCACCACCCAGTAATGGGTGTCCCCCTACCTGGGAATCCTCCAGCTACAGGAGTCTGGTCTCGGACTTCAGAGTGGCTCCAGCACCACCTTTTCTGCTCTTCCTGTCAACTGTCCCCATGGCTGACCCATTCGATGTGTGTGAGTGCCGCTCACAGCCACTCAGCCAGACCCTCTCTGTGTTCTCCTAGCCACTGAGCTGGTGACCACATTAACTCCACATTAACTACTGGGCATTGTCAACTGCAATGTTGATGCACTTTTTTTTTTTTTTTTTTTTTTTGGTATTCTGCATCTTCACCTGTTTTGGCTTGTATGGCGTGGTCTACTTGCAAATGAAGACCATTTTAGGAAAAATAGACTCTGCTGCAATTCTTACCTTGTCATTGTTGTAAGGGTTTTAAGTTTGGTTTCTGCATTATGTCCTCATTGTCCCTCAGGCACTTTCTGACAGTGGTGTGGGCATTCGATGGATGGTCACTGAGAAGCCAAGTTGCTTTATCATCATTAAAGAGTGCAAAAAAAAAAATTAGATGAATTAGATGGATGTGTGGATGGATGGAAGGAAGAATGAATGGATGGATGGATGGATAGACAGATTGAAAAATATTATGTTTCCAGAAACCAGGTGGGCATTCTGATACAAGCATACAGTTAAAATAATGTTTTCTTTGGCTTTTATCTTAAAGAATTTTATGAGCATTTGAATTCAATATAATACTTTTATATTATAAAAGCAGACGAGGTCATCTGTTAAACAAAAGGCAACCGAAATACTCTATCTTTTGATACTACAGTAAGACAGTTCATTAATTCAGACTTAAAACCAAGTGATACTTAATCATAGCAGTTAGAAGTAGCTCAGGAAGCCTTACCAAGTACTCCAGAATTCCTGGGCAGTCATTTCCTAACTCACCAAAAGGAGGAACTCAAGCAGGAGATGGAAGCATGGAGATTGCAAAAGAGCAAGTTGTGTCCTGGGCATGGCTGTCACCACCACCCCCACAAGGTAGCAAGCAGGCTATGGGCTTCAGTTGGGGGTGGGTGGTTTCACCTCTCCTCGGGCCTAGGGCATTGGACATCAGTGCAGGCCTCTACCTATTTCAGACGCTGCTGCAGTACCAGTTGTTGCTGAGGCTGGGACTTCCTCTCACAATGGTTTTATTGATCAACTGTGTTACCAAGCAGCTTCATTCCCTGGTAATTTAGTATTGAGTATGTGTGTGTTCACGCAATTACGTTTTGGACCGTTTCTGACTTCCCAGTAGAGTACCAATGATTCAGAACTGAAGCCTCTCAGACCAGAGAGAGACATTAAAACTCCTTTAGATTCTTTATGGAAGTCAGAACCCAGAGCTGGTGACTAAACTGCTCTCACCCAGCAGTTCAGTGGCAGAACCAGAACCAGAGGCCAGATCTCCTGACTTGCAGACAAATACTTTTTTTTTTTCATGTTGGTAGAGTTAGAAAATGTCAAGATACCAAATTTAGCATGACAAACTATTTATCAAGCTGCTTTTCTTAGATTAGAACATAAACTTGTTTTAGGTTTTGGCTGCTGCGGACATTTTGATTTCTCCCTGGCCAGCAACCTCTGGGTTTCTACCCCCAAGTGATTGGCAGTGACCTTTGGCCTAGTTTAGATGGTATTAAAGACTTGGTCTTTGGCCTGAGAAAATGTGGTGGCCGGTGCCGTTCGTTTTCTTCTGTCATATTACATGAAGGCAGCCAGACATACCCTGCACTTTGGATCCCACGTCCTGCAGACCAGGTTTCCTTATCCAGATTGTCTGAGATGATTTGGGTACCCAAAATGGCATCCAGTGGACTGCAGTCTTGAAAGTAAAGGCCCCTTATTCTCTTAAGATTGGAACCGGAAGGTAGCATGATTGAGAAATGCTGGAGAGAGGCTCTGTGTCTGTGTTTGCAAACGGCCTGACTCCCAGGCTGTGAGGCAAGGACCAAGATGGATGGACTTGTGTTCCATGACTGGCTGTCTCATTTTAGACCTGGTGGTGCCGGATGGGGCCTAGTGTTTTGACTGAAGCTATTCAGCCTTGGCCTAGAAAACCTACTAAACCTGTTTTTCTCAATCTAACTCTGATGGAGGAGGAATGGAAATGAAAATGCCCTGAAACAAGGTGCAGTCTTTTTCATTGAGTGTGAGATTTTTGAGGATGGAGGAGACCTTTATCTTATTCACCATTCTGTTCCTCTTCTTAGAACCCAGCATACATAGGCATTCTGTTGAAGGGAATTGGGTGTTTAGCATTCTCTGTTTTACTATTCTGAGAAACTTAAAAGTCTGCTCTTGCCAATGCAGTATTTGAGTACTTTGGGCCACATGCATCCCATTCCCAAACTTTCGGTCTTTGGAATGATCTCAAAGAATATTCTGATAATGTTTTTTAAACATAGTACAGTATAATTTTGTCTTAAAACATTCCATTTTCAAATACTACTTCCACATATAAAGTTGCTTAAAATAATTGCTAATTCATTATCTTTAACATATTAATCTTGAGTATAAATTTTTCACAGGACTGGGATGACCTCAGAGGTTTCCATCAGTGCCGGCAGCTGTGGTGGAATGGTGACCTCGTGCTTTGGAGTTAGATGGCTCTTAGCTCTGGGCTCAGTCTTGCTACCTACTGCTTACATGGTCATCTTTAAACTTCAGTTTGCATGACTGTGAAATGGAGATTATATAAAGACCTCCTTCACTGGATTACTGTGAGGATTGGCCTGGCTCAGATATGCCCAGTGACAGCGCAGTGCATGGCATATAGCTAGCGCTCTAAAATATCTGTTATTGTCTTTATGATGATTATTATTTTGGTAAAATTTTTACATAAACTACATGTCAGCTAGGATTGGCTCTATCTGACATGCTGGTAGACTTTTTCTGAACACTTAGCTTATCCCTTTTGGAAATCCAAAGATCTCCCCAGAATTTCTGCCTAACTCCCGTGGAGATGTGCACTCTTAAGGTCACCTCTGGTATCATTTCCTGCTCCCACTGAATTAGTTCAGGTTATCAAGTGTCTTCCTATCCACATGTGCATCTCGGTTCCATGCCACAGCGATGTAGCATTAAAACCCTCTTACTTACTTGCACACACTGTCTCCCATACACATAAAATCAGGTGCACGTATTTTCTAAAATCCGCCAAAAGATTAGCAGTGCTTTGCTTGGATTTGGGGGACTCGGGGTGGTTTTCTTTTTTACCTTTTTTATTTCTGAATTTTTAAACATTAAATAAATAAGTGCAAGCTTTGTGACTTTTTAAAAGACCAATTTTTAAAGCTGAAGGAGAAAGCTTCACAGAATTGGCGAGACTTCAACATAAGCAGGATAAACAGATCCTTGCCCAGTGAACTTCATCTCCTTTTTCTAATCTTTAAAATATATTTCTTACAACCCCCTCTGTGCTGGTTTGGAGCTGTTGTGGAACCCAGAAAAGATCATGTTCTTTTAGTCCATTCCTGTGGGTGTAGATCTGTTGATTAGGTTATTTCGGTTGAGATGTGACTATCCACACACATTTGAGGTGGGTCTTAATCCCCTTACTGGATTCCATTATAAGAGAATAAAGAACTCATAGTGAAAAACAGAGAGCTCACAGAAGCTAAGAGGTGAAATTCAGAGAAGCACTCAGAGAAGCTGAGAAATGGAGCAGCCAGACGCTGAAAGCAGCGAAGCCCAAGAGAGAAGGAGCAGCAGACTCTGGCCATGTGCCTTCCCATGTGACAGCGGTGTCCCCGATGCCGACAGCCTGTCTTCAGAGTCCAGGTATCATCCTGTTGATGCCTTGAGTTGGACATTTGCAAGGCCTAGGAACTTTAAATTGTAAGCTATTAAATCCCCATTGAAAAAACCAATCCATTTTAGGTATATCACACTCTGGCAGCTTTAGCAAACCTAAACACCCTCCTAATGGGAATTATTTTATTTCCTGTGTTTATCACAAGTGCAGATGCCTCCCTCATTCGCGAGGCTAATAGGCTTCTTTCTTTAAACTGTCTTGACAATTGCACTTGTCTCTGAAAAGCTCTTAACATGCTTCACTCTTTTGTTTGCCCTGAGATGGAGTTTCAGTGGTCAGGCTATACACACACACTGCCCCCTTCCCCAGCTTTTCTGGCTTTTGCCCTACCATGACTTCACTGCTATGAGGTTAGTCTCTTTACTTTCTCAGCTTTCAAGAGCTCAAATCACAAGCTGTTTGGCTATGGCTTCTGACCATTCCTGTTAAGTCACCAGTATTTTTCCATGTTCTTGAATCCAGTGGGCATTTTACAGTTCCTGCCTTACTTGATGCCTCAGCAGTGTTTGGCATCAACTCTCTCTCTTAAAACACTCCTGTGCTAGTCCCCTGATGACTTGCTCTCCTGATTTCCCTTCTAACTGGCCACTACTTTCTAGTTTTCTCTCTTGGTTCTTCTTTTTCCTGTCAGACCTTTAAATATTGGGTTTCCTCAGATCTCTTTTCTTCTCATTCTACATTTTCTACCTAGGTGACCTCTTCCAGTCTCATGGTTTCACATATGCCAATGACTACAAACTTACCACATTTCAGCATTTCTAAGATGTCCGTGATTATAAGATGCAGCACTTGCCAAGTGAATGCCACAATGCTGCTTTATCACATTATTCATAAGATGCATTTCATTTTCAGAAATGTCAGAATGTAAAAAAATGTACATCAGAGAATTATTGATATCAAGTGATAGCTTTTGCCTGGGGAAATTCTATTTTCAGAGCATGAATACTTAGTGTATCTTAAGCATGGCATTCCTTAAAAAATGCAAAATATGAGGTGCAAAAACTTTGTCTCAAGAAGCGGATAGTTTCCTGTTGAGTTTCCTTGGCCACTCAAGCAAATACCATGCAGTGGGTTGGCTTAAACAATGGGAATTTAATAGCTCACAGTTTTGAGGCTAGGGAAAAGTATAAATCAAGGTGTCATCAAGGTTGTGTTTTCTTCCCCAAAACTGGAGTTCTAGGCTGGCTGCTAGTGATTCTTGGTCATGGGCTCCGTCAGATGGTAAAGACACGGTGGTATTACCTGGCCTCTTTTCTCTTCCAGGTTCCACTGAATTTCAGCTTCTTGCTTCCTTAGCTTTCTCCCTCTATCAGTCGGAATTTCACTCTGCTTATAAAGGATTCCAGCTCTAGGATTAAGTCCCGTCCTGACTGAGTTGAACACACCCTAACTGAAGTAATTTCATGAAAACCTCCTACTTACAATGGGTTCACATCCACAGGAATGGATTCCTTTTAAGAATATGTTTTTTTGGGGGGGTCCATAGCTCCAAACCACCACATTTCTTAAGAGTTGTATTAAGTATGAAAGGGGCTTTATTACCATGTCGCTTATGACATGGGAACTTGTGTTATTGTAGTTGAATTAAGCTGGCTGAAAAATGGAGCAGAGTTCTTGAACCAGTGTGCCTTCAAGATAGTGCCATAACCTTGAGATTTATTGCGTTTTCAGGTGACTGACTTTAAAATGTTCTGGCTTCCTTAGTATAAACTGCAAGGTAAGCCCTGAGCAGTGTTCACTGTCTTTACAGAATTTCTCAGACAACCGAGTTTTAATTTTTATTACTCATTTCCTTACACACCATGGGGACACCATGCTGCTCGTGTTTCCTTGTTGCTTTTTATTCCCCCCACCCTCCCCCCACGTATCTTCAAAATTGCTTTTGACAGTTGTGGTCTCAGCTTGGGACCTGTAACAACTATTGCCAAATTTTGGAATGTAGTTTTCCTGTAGCAGCATCCAAAGTTAACAAAAAGACATGGAAAAATCCCCTTAAGTATTTTAATCTGCTACCATCTGTGTACCTTGTTCTGTTCCGCTGAGGTTTTCTAAAAATAATCTAAGTAGTATAGCTTCCATCTAAGTAGTATTCTGTAGGGAGAATAATCCATATTTGATATTTTTGCCTTAAAAATATTATCTTATGTCCAATATGATTATCCCAATACAATTTTGTTTCGTTAGACCTAAGTGCAGGAAAAATAATCTGCATTCCAATTTTAGACCTTGTTGATTGGCATACCATTCCTGGACTCCACTTAGGCACATTTTAGCATGTAGATGAGTTTTTCCTCATAGAAAAGTTCTAAAAATAAGGAAGTCTTTTTGCTTTTCTCTTCCACAACTCTCTGCCATAATATCTTTTTGGTAGTTAGTTCAAAATAGAATTTTTAATTATAAAAGTTTATGTAAAATATATATATATATATAACCATATAACCATATATAACCATATGTAGATGAGTTTTTCCCCATAGAAAAGTTCTAAAAATAAGGAAGTCTTTTGCTTTTCTCCTCCACAACTCTCTGCCATAATATCTTTTTGGTAGTTAGCTCAAAATAGAATTTTTAATTATAAAAGTTTATGTAAAATATATATATATATATAACCATATAACCATATATAACCAGAGAAAAACACTCTCCTAAATAACTCGGGTCAAAAAAGAAATAAACACCAAAGAGTATCCAGAAAGTAAAAAAGAATAAGAATACTGCAAAAACAGCTCACAGGATGCAGCCAAAGTTTTACTTGGAGGAAAATGATTGGACTTAAAACTTTTTGTATTAAACAAAATGAATGAAAATCAATGAGCTAAGACTGTTCAGCCTGAGAATTAAAACAATAACAAAACAACCACATAACATATCCAAGGAAAGCAACAGAAGGCATTTATCAACAAAGTAGAAATTAACAAGTTAGAAAAGAGGAAAATTATAAAATTGCCAAGTCCGAGACCCATTACTTACAAGAAAAATGCAAGGTAAGAACATAATTCACAAAATTAGGAAGGAGTGAAGGGTTAAGGAAAATTGTAAGAATTTGAAAGTCTGCAATAAAAAGATGATTTATAAAGCAAATAGACATCACCAAAATGAGATTTACTTTAAAAGATGAAAACATTGAGGAGATCCATAACTACATAAGGAATGGAAAGAATTATTAAATAATTATTTCCATTAAAATGCCTGTATTCTCTGGGATCTATCCTGTAACCACTTGTTGAAGAGTGCTTTGAAAACTATTGCTTTTTTATTTCTTTGCTTTGTATATATGTTATTCTGTACAATACAAAAGTTTAAAAAAATGTAATAATGAGAAAACAAAACAAAACAAATAATACAGGAAAAAATGCCTATATTTGTTTCGGATAACAATTTGTTTGTAGAAAACTTCTTAATTAATAGTTATAACTTGGATTAATTCATCTGATAAAAGTAGCACAAATAAACTAGTACATGTCAATCCCTAAGAGTATACATGTAAACAAACAAATAAAACAAAACAAAAACAGAAATACAATTATAAGTGATAAAATTCAAGGAATATTTAAATTCCCACCTGGTCATATACCAGGAATCCAAGACTGCTTTAAAGATTAAGAAATCTGTTAAGGGGCCACGGTGGCTCAGCGGCAAGAATGCTTGCCTGCTGTGCTGGAGGACCTGGATTCGATTCCCTGTGCCTGCCCATGTAAATAAATAAAAATAAAAAGTATTTAAAAAAAAGAAATCTGTTAATATTTTTTGTTACACAAGACTAAAACAAAAAATCAAATATTCATCCAAATAGGTATAAAAAGTTTAACATTTATTCCTGATTCTTAAAAATAGAAACTCTTAATAAACTGGGAATTGGTCACTTGTACGGTGTGATAGAATATCAGTCAATGTCAAAGTGAGTATGTGAAATATTGGAAATGTCCCAGTTAAAAACAGGGTGTGACGTTGTGTCCAGGGCTGTAAAAATTATTTTTAGATTTTGAGATGCTGTGCTATATACGTATAACCTGGAGCTTTTGCTACCTTTGTGATGCCTAAGGCTCAGGTATGGAGTTCTGCAGCTCTGAAGGTCAGCTTTGCCACATACAATAACCATTAAAGAAACCAAAAAAGAAATCAGCCTTCAATTAGAGAGGAGTCAAAAAGCGATTCTGGAGGCTACACTTCAGAAGCTTCAGCTAGATATTTCTATTTACTGTGGTTTGCCAAACCCAAACCCAAACCATTTCTGTTAACCCTAAAGAACACCTAGGGTTGTATCTGAGGTTCTACAAAACTTTCATGTACTAAGATAACTTTCCAGAAACCTACAACTTCCAGATGGGTTCATAGGTCAGAGAATTCCTGAAACTCAGACAGGCCAGCCTCTCCAAGAGCATCAACTAGTTCCACCCCCCCATCCCATCTTATTGACACCCCTTTCCAATGTGAAAAGTAAGAAAGGACAGAGCCCAAGTACTCCTAAAGATAGGGAGAAGAATGAAAAGTAGAAGGAATTATCACAGAGAAGTTAGGATTTAACAAGTGAGCATGACTGTTGAATATTGATAGTTTTTTTAGTTTCCAGTGTCTTGGAGTAGTTAGAAGGAAAACCTAAAATCGTGGAACTGTAACCCATACCAAACTCTGAAATCTGTTCTGTAACTGCTTGTAACAATGTACTTTGAAATTTATTGCTTTCTTTGCATACTGTTATTATTCACAGTAAAAAAAATGTTTTTCGAAACCAAAAACAGGGGTGTGAGTGTGGGAAGATGGTGGAGTAGGAAGCTCCGGGACTCAGTCCTCCCATCAAAACGACTACTGAACAGGCAGGAACTGTCTGAAACAACTGTTTGGAAATTTTGGGGACCAGAAAAACACTGTATGCATCCAGGGAAAAGTGGGAGGAAATGACTGCTAAAATTGCGGTAAAGAATAGTAAATTGCTCTCTCCACTGCTGGCGCCCATCCACATTCTGGCTGCAGGCTGCTGTGGGCTCTGCCCCTGACTAGCTGGCTGGTGACAGAAAGGGTCGTAAAAATCCTCTTCCCCAAGGACAGGTGGGCACAGCTGATCGCTGATCATGGCTTTTGATTAATGAATTCGGATCTCTGGGGGCCCAGCTCTGAGGGCAGTTGTTTTAACCTGCCCCCGCCAAGGGTGGTAGCGGTGGAGATTTACAGATGCAGCTGTGGGGGACACTACCCGAAGTGCTGCTTGGCTGGGCAGGCCAGGAAAGCTCAGCTTTGGGGAGCCATCAGAGAAGCACTTGGTGCCTGTTCTAGTTTGCTAGCTGCTGGAATGTGATATACCCGAAACAGAACGGATTTTTGAAAAGGGGAATTTATTAAGTTGCAAGTTTACAGTTCGAAAGCTGTGAAGATGTACAAATTAAAGCAAGGATAAAGAAACGTCCAATCTAAGGCATCAGCGAAAGATACCTTGGGTCAAGAAGACTGATGACATTCAGGTTTTCTCTCTCAACTGGAAAGGCACATGGCAGGCATGGTGATGCCTGTTAACTTTCTCTCCAGGCTTCTTGCTTCATGAAGCTCCCCTGGGGTTGTTTTCCTTCTTCATCTCCAAAGGTCCCTGGCTGCATGGGTTCTCGTGGCTCTCGTGGCTCTCTCCAAAATTTCCCCTCTTTGGGATTCCAGTAAGCTAATCAAGACCCACCTGGAATGGGTGGAGTCACCTCTCCCTCTAATCAAAGGTTAATGCCCACAATTGGGTGAGTCACATCTCCGTGGAGATAATCTAATCAAGTTTCCAACCTACAGTGCTGAATAGGGATTAAAAGACACGGCTGCCTCCACGAGATGGACAGGATTAAAACTTGGCTTTCCTAGGGCCCATCATCCTTTCAAGCTGGCACATCATCCTTCCTAATCTCCTCAAAGTAACTTGGAGCTGATCTGCTACCCCTTCTTGGATCCCTGACCCTGTTACGCTGGGAAATACTGACTTGGGAAAATTCTCTTCAGTGCACCCCTCTTCGTAGAATTTGCCCCCACCCCCACCCCAGCAAAAGCAGCATGAGACAAGAGTTCACTACCAGAGAGACTCTCTCTCCCTTTCAGTAAATCTCAAACACATAATTTGGCACCATGGTTCCTGTACTCACCTTTGCTGCAAATCTGGTAAGTTAGGGGCACTGTTGTTAAATGAATAGAGGTGTCCTAAGGCCTCAAGAATTTTGCAGTCATCCCAGAGTAAACTGTCTGACTGAAAAGCATTTAAAATACCCGATTTATTATTTGCCTCAGCGGATCCCTGGAAAATCAAAGCTATGTGGGAAGAAGGAGATGGGACTTTCGAGTGCCATTCCTGGGAAGCTGGTTGGGTTCTGTGGGTTCAGAGGAGACTGAGGTGATGGAGCATGGTGTGTGCATTTATCCTTGGCTCCCTGAGGCATACTCATTAGGTCTGAGACTTCTGTGAGGCTTCCTTGGGGGCAGATGAGAAGTGTGAGGCTCTCCCAAACTGCATTAGGACCACAGCTTCTGCATGAGATGAAAGAATGGAGCAAAAGATTTGGTAGTTTCTAAACTGCCTCATGGAAGCCAATTCCCAATTGAGATGTGCAGGGCGAGGATTGAGTTAGTGTCCATCTGTAGCTGGGTGATGCTTGGGAGACGCAGCTCTGCTAAACCCTGCGGTCAGCACAGGAATGCTGAGCTGGTGGCTGTGGGGGCTGTGCCTTATTTCTGTCCTCATTGCTTCAGTTTTCACTTGCCCTGGAGGGACTGTCTTGCTGTTTCTATTATATTTCATATTGCAACAAACTCAGCGCACATAGCCTTGAACTTGCTCTGCATATAAGAGATGTGTACTTGATAACTGTGGTTTCCAGAAACTTCTGTTAATAGTTTGAATTTTAGCCAAGTGATGAGAAGTCCATTTATTCGAGCTATTTTCTTACAAATTATTCTAAATTAATTTCCATTGTAAATGAATGCATAAATCTTGATTTAGTAGGTATTCCTTATAAACTTGTGAAACATTTCTCAGATACTTTTTTCTCCCACCTGGACATTTGTATTCTCTACTAGTTATTACAGAAACAGACAGCCTGAAGCCATTTCTGCAGCTGAGAAGCACATCAGAAAAGGCCTTGTTTTTCCTACCTGCAGAACAGAATTCATAATAGTCATTGTATAAATTGTAGACTTAGAACTTTGATGCATAAACACTCTGCCTTAAATTAAAAATTTTATATAGTTGCATTGAAATTAAAATGCTGACCTATTTAAAACCCAGAGATAATATCTTTTAAAGATCAAGGTCTATTAAATCTTCTCTGGCACATTTAAGGGTGTCTTTTAGTAATTGGTGAATTTTTATCTTTTGACATACAGAATCGTATTCTGAGATCTAATTAATTTTAAGGGGGTAAACTTTGGTTTTTATTATTGGGGAAGTTCTCAAAATGATGGTTTGTAGCAAATACGAGATTATCTATATATTTTTAAATTTAGTTTTGTCAATAGCTCTTCTGCTTTATATTCTTTCCATCAAACTGCTCTCTCTAGGTTGAAAATGTCCGCTTGGCAGATCGCGTATCTTCTAAGAAAGCAGCACTGGGTACTTTGTATTTGACGGCTACTCACGTCATATTTGTGGAAAATGCTCCGGATACAAGAAAAGAAACATGGGTATGCTTTTCTTATTTTGGGCTTTCCATGTATTTTGTGTTTGAAATAAAAGTTTTGTTCCTTCTTCTTTTTTATTTGTCCTCACGGCAAGGTGGGTGGGTTTTTGTTGTTTGGGTGTTTAGAGTACTGATGCTGGAATGTGTGCTTTGCCTTTTTCCTGCACAGAGGCAAATGTACTTGATCTATTTATGCATTTTAAACACTAGCTATTTGAACATCATCAAAGAGAGATCTCAAAATAGCCAGAAAATACAAGCGCTTCATGTCATAGCTATCCAGGAGAGATCCAATATAATCAGTATTTACAAAGGACTTTATTTGTGATGCACTTAGGAGTTGGTTAATCACAAGATCCTACGATATAGGCCATTTAGGCATTCTATTGGTTCTCCTTTTCTGATAATTAAAAATTAGGGAAGGAAGGAAAAGATAAGCTAAGGAAGAGCCCTATCAAGCATTTGTGATACTTAATAATGAGACCATTAAAGATTTCTTATTTTACATCGTCACCCAACCATGACTTTATGCCTGGAATCAGAATCCCAGAGTTGTGGATTTTTTTCCCTTTTCCATGCCTTGTAGACATGGTGATGTTTTTAGCAGAAGGCTGCAAGCACCGCACAGCCAGAGAGGAAGTTGAAAGAATGAGGTGCTGCTGGTGAAAAACTGAGCAGAGGTTCTCCTAAATCACCAGAGGAATGTTCTTCAGCATGATTTCCTTTAACATAAATATCTTCTGCAGGCTGTCCGACCACCAACAGCTCAGTAAACAACTATCCCAAGTTGCTGTTGAACTCGAGCATTCCATGTGGAATTGTGCAGCATGGTGGCACCTCCCAGCGGAGCCATCTCTAACATTTGTTGATTGCAAAGGTTTATTTTACTAACTTCTCATGACCTTATTTAATTTTAGCTATTAAACGTTTTCAACATTTGACTACCAGAATATTCCCTTACCTGGACTTGTGCAAAAAATATTTGCTGAGTAGCTTACTTTCACGTGATTAGCCTGGATTTCAGAAAGCTTGGTACCAAACAATAAAATTGCCCCAAATATTCCTGTTTTTTTGTCACCTGAGTGCAATTTTATTTCTCTTTACTGAATTAGGATTTCTAGGGAGTGTCTCTTATCCATCTATGTAACTCAAAGGTCTCTTGTTACTCTTTGTCATATTTATGAGTTATTTGTGCTCAGTTTACCTCTTTTCCTTTTGGTTCTAGATTCTTCACAGTCAGATTTCCACCATTGAAAAGCAGGCGACAACCGCTACCGGATGCCCCCTGCTTATTCGTTGCAAGAACTTTCAAATAGTACAACTCGTCATACCCCAGGAGAGAGATTGCCATGATGTGTACATCTCTCTGATACGCCTTGCAAGGCCAGGTAGGGTGGGGAAAACTCAGCCTTTAAAATGGAGCCGCTCCTAAGAAATTCACAAATGATGTTTAAGAAAGATGTACAGCACTTAAGAGTTATAGTGATACGTTATCCAGGGCTTCTGATGAAGCCAATAATCACCTAAGGTACTCTCCTGCTTTGTAGAGACTCTCCCTGAGTTATCTCATACGTGGGCTTCTGTCATTAATCTTATTATTCACTTTATCTCAGTGTATTTTCCTGCAGGGTAAAATTACTTTAAAATTATGTCCTTCTGATACTGTGGTTCTCAGGCCATCTTGAATGAGGTCAAAGAAAAGCTGGCAAGTTGCATTGCATGGAAAACATTGTTATCCAACAGTTCTAGGGCAGATGTATCCCCTTTGGGGCATTTAAGGTTTGGTCTCTGCTGATATTTGATAGTAATATATATTTCCCAAGATTGGTGCAACAGATTTTTGTTAACATCAGAATGGTGGGGTATGGATATGTTGATTCTCCTACCACCAAAACCTCCTTAAGTGTTATGGGAAGAATGGTTGATTTGAAAAATATGTTCTGTCTTACACTTTCCTGTATATACCTCACCTTGGGATCTTCAGATTTATAGCTCAAAGTTCACTGCTACAGGAGTGTTTCCTGTCTCTTTGAGTTTGGTATCCTTTTGTTTAAAAGAAAAATACGTCCATGCTTCTTGGGAGAATACAGTGAAAAGAGGTTGTTTATATAAAAATAATATATAAGTGTTGCAAAGAAGTCATTAGTGGAAATAGGATATGTTCTTCGAGTCTGCCAAATACTTTTTGGTTGAGAACAAGAATTGTGGTTATAAACTTTTCAAGGCCTTTTCTTGGGTCCTACCTTTGTTATGCGACCATATCATTTGTGGATAGTTAAGAGTTAAAGTTACTTAAAGGAAATGAGCTTAGGGAGCTGTCAGACTCCCACAATTTTGACATTACTTTGCTCCTCTTTGAAGGCAGTTGGTTCAGGTTTTCTCATCTCAGCGTGTTGGAAAGAACTGGAGGGTAAGTAAGCCAGGAAAGCAGTTGAACTTTCTAGAGGGTGCATGCACTATAATTGGAACAGAAGTTCTGGGAAGATGTATGTTAGGTTGCGTGTGGTAGAGAATGAGAGGAGAATTGTGTGCCAGCAAATTCTGTGTCACTGATTAATGGACGTCCTCTGACCGGATTAATGGGATTAGTAATAGCCCAGAGAACTGGGAAAGGGCTGAAGCAGCTGGAAGAGGGAGGACAGTGGCAAGAGTGCGTTGGCCCCTGCTGCAGGGAGAGTCAGGGCTTTCCTTGGGAGGGTCTCGAGGGAGGAAATCATTATGTTCCCCCACTTTTTAAAGAAGTATTTTTTTTTCCTTAAAGGTGAAGTTTCCCAAGTTAGGTTATCGTAGGTAGGCAGAGACCTACCATTTGCAAAAGAGGAAGCCAAAGTAGTTCACAGAATTAAAGAGGGTTTAGGAAGTGTCACCTGCGTTTTGATACAATGGAATTAGAAATGCCAATTTGCATAAAATGAAGTGCTTTCATAAGTATGGGAAGAAGAATTAGAATCCAGGCGTCTTCACATTAAAGGCAAAGCTACAATTAGGACACCTTACAGGCCATACCTTGAAACCATCTGAGGTCATGGTTTTGAATCTGGTGGAGGTGGGGAAAGGTGGAGGGGGTCAGGGGACCTAGGGACTGGGGGAGCTTATCAGAGCCATCCAAGGCTCTTGTGCAAAATGCTCATGCCTTCACCCTCTTCTAGGTATATGGCAATAGTGTGTGAATGTGTTTGTGTGTGTGTTTGTGTGTGTGTGTGTGTGTGTCATTGAGGGAAGTATATTTTGTACTCTAGTGAACAATATTGCTCTCTCTGATTGTTCTGATTAGTCACCAATGCCATTCACAAATTTTCAATATGTGAAATAGTCAAAGCTAACTACAAGGTCCTGTAGAGAATTTTTTTTTTTTTTTTTACAAACGAAGAACTGTTTGGAAGTCCATTTAAGTCAAGACTTAGGAAGGAAATATTTTCAAAGCTCTTGAGCTTTTTCTCTTTACTGAATTAAGATTTCTAGGATAAGGGCAAAATCAAATTGCTAAAAAATTGGAGGCATTTGTTGGTTTCTGTATAAATAAAAATCGGCAAGAATTTGGTCATGGGCTATAAAAGATCCCAGTGAAAAATATGTGGATAAATGCAATAAGCTTTTAATTCTTTGTAAGAAAATAACTTAGGTTGAAATGAAGAAAATAAGTTAACCCTATATACTCAGTGTGCCAGTACAGATATACTATTTTCTGACTAAAAGACCGTATTTCTCAGAGTTTCCACTTTTCTTTCATCCACTGTTCTTTCTCTTCTCCTCCTTGAAATTTGACTCCTGCTGTTTATTTTTGTGTCGATTATGTTTCCCTCCTTAGTGTTTGTGGGCCTTCAACGTTGAAACTGTTTCTTTTATTTTCCCATTTTTACTAATTTTTTTCACTTCATTCTTCACTTCAGAAATATGTTCTTCTGCATATTTATTATGATTAGAAATTCACAATTGACATCATCTCACTTGCTTAATTTGTAATTTTTTACAATCCTTATCTAAGTCACTGCCATTTAAACAATTCTTACGGTGGTAACTTGAATTGATGATACTAATCTCTAAATCTATTAGCCAGCTTCTGGTAATAGCTTTGAAGGTCCTGAAGTTTGATTCAAATACTTGTTTCTTTAAAAGGGACAGCAAAGGTGAATGTAATTAATCTTTCAATTACATTTATTTTAAGTTGTCTGAATTCAGGAGAGCATCTGGAGCAATTTAGCTTTCGGTAGTTACTTTGGGTTCTAAAACCCCACATTTGTGTGTCCTTCCGATGACTCCCATAGCTTTTCCCTTCTCTTCCCTGCCCTCTGCATTCTGCTGTGCTGAGTCATGTGTGTTTTTCCTTTAGCTTTTTCAAGTACTTCTGACTTTCATATTAAACTCCCTTTTGTGTCTCTCAGTTAGACATCAATGAAAAGGAATTCACATTTATTTTTTTCCCCTGAATATGCTATTTTCATAACTTCAGCCAGATACATGAGAAACAACTACATTTTATCACTTTTCTTCCTTTCCTACTTGTGTCCGCGTCTTATTCGGCAGTGTGAACCCCCTTTCTTTATTACTGCAGGAAAGGAACAAAGGTTGGTTGTAGATGCAGGTATAATTGTAGGCCTGGTGGCACAAAGTTGAGGAAGTTCTTAACTTGCTGGTTGGCATTCTCTCGGCCAAATAGATAGTGGGATTATTTGAGGGGGAGGGAGGTAGCAAGCTCAGAAGTTTGGCTCAATTGTAGTGACAAGCACAGTGAACATCGGCGTGAAAATAAAATTAAAAAATAAGAGTGCAGCCCAGTGCTCAAGCTGAATTTACATGCTGTCTGCTCAGCCCTGAAACTCTGGCTTGGCTTTCCTAGATACACAAGCAAAATGCTAATTACTCTTAATTTAATGGTGTCGTTTAGACATTGTCATTTTACCTTCTGAAGAAATAGCTTTCAGGTAAGCCTATGTTTAGCTAGTTACATGATTTCAAGAGGTAAATAAAGTAAATACTAGAATTATTTCCAAGCAACTCTTTCAAAATTAAAGGTGCACATTTAGTTTATTCCCATAAGATTGGCTTCTTATTTCAGGAGCCCTTGTTCCCTCCTAATAAAGAGGCCCTTTGGGCTGAAGCCTGTAGTGAACCTTGTGTTAAAACCTGGGGATGCTAACAACAAAAGCTGTTTTACATTGGATGTGTTGCTTTAGACTTTGTGATCTGAAAAGCCAGTGGCGTGTTTTAATGTGTTCGTTTTTAAAGCGGGTGAAAACACAGCCAAGGAATATGACTTTTCTAAAGCAGGCAGATATTTTCTGTGTTCAGATTCTGTGAAGACTAGAGATTTCTCCAGCCCTAAGGGTTTTTTGTTTTCTTTTGTGTTCTATAACTTACCTCTCTGCTGGTTGCTTGAAGCTCTGCTATGTATTTTGTAGCAAATGTGGATGAGGGAAACAGAACATTAGGAGGTGGAAAATACTCAGTGAAAACACACCTGTACCAGTGATGCGTCTTAATTTCTCCCAGTAGACAATTCCCAACTGAACGCTTCTTCTTTCCTGCAATTCTTAACAAGACCAAGCTTTGGTAGCCAAAAACATAGATTCCCCTGCCCTCATGTACTATTTTACTTAAATTTGGCCTGAGGAGTGGTTAATCATCCTTTTCCTTAAAAGTGTTCTGAAGGAAGAAATTTCATAATTTCGGTGGCCACCCATCCTAAGTTCTCCCAATTCAAGAGTGAGCTTCTTAATGACTCCTCGCTCTTAATTTATGTGCAGACTCATTGCCCCTTCCCACTAGAAGCAGGCATCAGCCCACTCACGTTAAATTATCAGCAGTCATGTAATGCTTTTCTTCTTCTACCTTCAGATCTATTTGCAAATGTTTGCAAATGCTTAACGAAGGGAATTGAACTTCCATTTCTACCCCATATTCATGAACTCTTCTTTCACTGAGGGAACTGAGGCTTTCTCAAGAGATTCTTTTGGCATCTTAAACAAATTGTACTTGCGGTTAGTATTACGGTATCAGAAGGCTGAGTCATGAAAATGGTACTTAGAGATGGAAAAGATGGGTCAGAGTTGAGCCAACTGCTCCCAAAAAAGGAACTTGACTTTCAACGCCTTCTACCCAATTAGCGAAATCACAAGAAACACTTCACTGAAGGCGCCTTCTCTCTATTTCTGTGCACGCGCCTGCATATGTGGGCTTTCTTACTGATTCAAAAAGTATTCTAAGTCTTGAAGTTTAGAAATACGACATCAAGGAGACTGAACTAGAGCACAGTTTACCTCACTGATACACCACAGCCCTGTTGGTTCTTATTTATAAGAGAGTACCTTTCTAACAAAAACATCTGGTACTTAAAACACAACTGATAACTTTCTTTCTCCCATGTAGATAAGCCATCTCAGTAGCAACCCAAACAATTATTTTTATTTTTATGTATTTATTTTATGTGTGTGTGGCATGGGGCAGGCTCCGGGAATCGAACCCGGGTCTTGGCATGGCAGGCGACAACTCTGCCACCGAGCCACCGTTGCATGGTCCAACCCAAACGTTTTTGAAATGCGGTTTTGATCTGTGTGGTGGTTCAGTTCTTCACAGGCCCTCCAGACATATCCATCTCAGAGCATTTGCAGTTTTGATGCTGAACATGGCGCCATCGGCAGACTAAGGAATAAGTGGGGGACCTAAGAAAGGTGTGAGAAGAAAGAAGTCTGGCAGATGAAAGTGGGAAGATTAGGGGAATGGAAGAAGGAAAGAAAAGATACTAAGGTGGCCCATCTGTACGGAAGAGAGAAGGAGCAGTGCAGACAGACTAATTAGAGTCCAGAGTCCTCATTTACTGGTCACGTGACCCTTGGACTGTCCCTTAGCCCACCTTCCCCTTTCCTCAGATTTCTCATACGTAGAATGAGGAACATAATGGTGCCTAACCCACGGGGCTGTTTGGGTGCTTCGGTGGCTTATTCTGCTTAAGTAGAATCAGTTCTGGAACAAAACAAGAGCTGAAGGAGAATCAGGCATTGTTATTATTATAATCATCAGAAATGCTTCGATCCACACTGGTCTCATGTTGGCCACCTGAAGTGTGAATAGTCTCAACTGGGACGCACTGTTAGTGGAAAGTCCACACAATTTCAGACAATACAAAGCAAGAAGTATAAGGTAGTTGTTAATAAGTTTTATATTGCATACTTGATGAAATGATATTTCGAATATGTTAAGGTACATGAAATAAATACTATTCCAATTAAACTCACCATTTCTTTTTATTTTTTTAATGCGGCTACTATAACATTTTGAATTACCTATATGGTGGGCATTACATTTCTGTTGGGCAGCACCAGCCTAGATGTTGTCCTTGACATGGAAAAATCTTTTGGGGGAGGGGTCTAACAGGCATAAAAGGTGACAAACGTAGACAAGACACTCTTTAATCCTACATCCTTAAACTTGTACCCTGTGATCAGGGTACCATGTGTTATGAGTTGATATTTTTAGGAATCTGATGAGTATCTTATGAGTAGCACAATTATGATATTTATGTAGTTGTTAAAATTTCTCATTTTTTAAAATGCAGACATTTAGTAAATTGCACATTTTTGCAAGTTCTGTTATTTCTTCTTTTTTTTTTTGCATGGGCAGGCACCAGGAATCGAACCTGGGTCTCTGGCATGGCAGGCGAGAACTCTTCCTGCTGAGCCACTGTGGCCCACACTATTTCTTCTTTTTTTAATAGTGTGGGTATCAACATTGCAACAGTAACCTGGGTGAGTCTCTGTCTACCTCTGAGACACCACCCCACATCCAAGCTTGATATGTCTTTCTTCATGAACAAATTAAATTTTGATGTCTAATGAATGCATCAGTTCTTAATTTTTATACTGCATATTTTGTGGAGTTTCTGGGAAATATGTTGCTTTGAAGGTACACAGTGGAGAAGCCCTGGCTTCTAAAAGGAAAGAAGGTCTTGCAGAGTTGTCTGGATGTCTTGAGGCCTTGTCCATCGCTGGGGGAGGTGGGTGACGCTAGCCACTGAGGCAGGTGGTACCTGGGAACGTGCCAAGGGGTGGGGGCAGGGGGTTGTTGGGGCAGGCCTCTTGGTGTTCTCCATCCAGCATGGACAGAGTATTTTGGGGGGAATTTGGTTCCAGCTTTGATTTAGCCTCATTTAATTGTACTCTCCCTTCTCTTGCCTGATTTGGTCGTCCTCTCGCTTCTCTTGCAGTGAAATACGAGGAGTTATACTGCTTTTCATTCAACCCCAAGCTGGACAAAGAAGAAAGAGAACAAGGTTGGATGCTGATCAATCTCAGTGAAGAATATAAACGAATGGGGCTCCCCAATAATTACTGGCAGCTCAGCGATGTGAATAGAGACTACAGAGTGAGTAGTGACCACTGAGTAGAAAGCTCAGTAACCAACCCATAGGAAATCTTGATTTTAGATAACTTTGCATTGCATTTGATTCCTCCTCTTTAGTTTTGGTAGCTCTTTGTAGGTATAAATGCATGAAATTCCAAGACCCTCTTGGTTATGGCCAACGACATTTCCTCCTTGCACTTAGATTCTGAATGTTTGAGCCATGGAACCTTAGAGGCCATGTCCTCTACTCCCTTCCTTTAATGGTTGGGAAAAAACAGAAACCCAGAGAGGCCAAGCGGTGTACTGCAGCTGGTGGGAGAGCTGGCCCAGGGCCTCATTCTCCCATCTAGTCTTTTTATAGTGCGGTGAGTGATTGGTGGGGAAGTCACCGAGGCTGATGGCAGTTTGGCAGCAGCTCATCTCTGCGCTCACTCGAACTCTGGATTGGTACACAGGGTCACTTCCCTAGAGAAATGTGGAGAAATGTGTCTGCACTTACAGGAAGGAAGAAGGGGAGGAAGGGAAGCAGGAGTGACAAAATTAACCCCACATTCTGAGTAATGATGGTCTTACAGAATTAATTGCACTATTAATTTTGTAAGTACTTTAAATAGTAATAGTAATGTAAGACTTTTACAGAGAGACGGAAAAGAGAAAAACAAAACCAAACACCCACCTGACATATTACCTAACACTCTTACTATTATCTTTTAAAACTTTCCTTCATTTTTTTTTCTCTTCTCCATGGTTTAATAACTATTTTCTTATGCAGGTAATGCATAGTCAGTGTTGAAAATTGGAAAATATAAGGCGAAATTATTTTTAAATAACCTGAGAATGCCATCATCCAGAGCTAATCACTGATAATATGTTTAGGGGAGAGTGTTCCAAAATTTATATATATAAATCTTTAATGTCTACACATACATGCACCCACACAAATATATATAGGTAGCAAAAATGGAATCATACTATAAATGTTTTTGGGTCCTGCTTTTCTTCACTTAGCACATTGTAAATATTTTCCTATCAATAAATATATTTTATATCATCTTTAAACATTGCATGATATTATATACTGTGGCTATATCAAATTCTGTCTAATTGAGCTCCAAATTTTAGACAGTTATTTTTTACTATTTTAAATAAATAGAATATCTTGGTAGCTAAATCTTTGCCCACATTTTAAGTTTTTTTTTTTTGAGATAAATTTCTGAAGGTAAAATTTCTGTGTCAATCTGTTTACACAAATTTTTGTAACCATTGTCAAAAAGAACCTCGGAAACATTGTACCAATTTATATACATTCTCAGCAATTGTGTATGAGAATGCCTGATTCCTTATACCCTCGCCAGTAAAGTGTTTAATTAAAAAAAAAATCTTTTGACAACGTGATAGTAGGAAAAGTGAGTTCTCATTTTAAGTTATTCTGTATGTTTTGCATTCCTGAATTTAAACTCTTTATATGCTTATTGATCATTTGTATCTTATCTCCTATCAATTGACCATCACATATTTTGAATCCTGATTATTTTATTAACCTACCATATGAATACATGATATTCATATCAGTCAATTAAATGACTGGATAAAATAGTCCATCAAGTGAGTGTACCATAATATACATAAGTATTTTTCCTATTATTAGACATTTAGATTACTGATAATTTCTTGCTATTTGAATAATTCTAGGAGTAACATCTTTGTATGTACGACTTCCCTCATATTTTAATTTATAAGAATAAATTCCCAGAATCTATCAAAAAACTTAGAGGGCTTAAGTTTTTTTGGCTCATTTGTTTAATTTCAAGCAGGTAGGCCGTTGATGGTTTTGTTTTTGATCAGTATTTGGTTGTTAATTTTTTTCCCTTTGTATTACAATTAGTGCATGTGGCTTGTAGGTTTAGAATATTGGGGAACTTTTGAAGATTTATGTTTCCATAAAATGTCCACAATTTGATTAATTTTTATGAACATTTTGAGGGTTTTAGGAAAAAATATATATTTTTCATTGGTTGCGAATGAAATTCTGTATCTATCTAAATTGCATTTTTTTTTAATTTTAATTTTGGTCTTTTGCTCAGTTCATTTCTTTCAGAGGTTTGTGAAAAATGTCCCATTTTGCTTGTTGAACAGACATTTCCTCCTTAGATTTCTAAAAGTGTTTGCTTTCTGCATTTTGTAACTATGTTGCTTGGTACATATGGCTTAGGACATCTTTACTGGGTTGTTCTTTCTATCGGTATCAAATATTTTTTTCTCTCTTTACTTTCTTTTTTTTTTTTTTTTTTTAACATGGGCAGGCACTGGGAATCGAACCTGAGTCCTCGGGCATGGCAGGCAAGCATTCTTACCTGCTGAGCCACCGTGGCCCGCCCTCTCCTTACTTTTAATTTTGAATTCTATTTGTATGATTCTATTTCTTTCTTTTTGTCAGATTTGTCTTGTAGAGCCATATTTGTCCTATTTCAACCTTTGTATATGATTTTTTTTTTCACTTGGATCTGGCTAAATTATGGGTTTTACTCAATTTGGAAATCTCTTTTGATGGAAATTCATTATCTATGATGTTGTCCTAGATATTGGGTTTTGTGTATTCTGTTAGTCATGCTTTCTCCCCCCTTCATATCTATAGTTTTATGTAGATAAAATCCACATATATGATATGATAGTTTTTCCAGGTGTTTTCCTATAATTATTTTGAAAGTACACATCCTGTTGACTTTCTTTCATTATCCTTCATTTTTTAAAATGCTACTTTTATGATGTCACATAGCATACAGAAACACTGAACGATGATGGAATGAATGCCAGCACCCCTTTTCAGGTGTTAGAACTGACATCTCCAGTCCTGTTAAACCTCCCTAACTTTTCCTCCAGATTGCCTTCTGCTCTAGCACAGCCAGCTGCAGTGTTTTAATTCTCTTGCTTTTATTTATAGAGTTTCTTCAATTGTAAATATTAACGAATTTTTGCTATTTTGCATGTTTCTGTGCTTTCTGTACATGGTATCAAGTTTTTGTGGCCCTCTGATGCTAGACTTTGTACTCTACATTGTATTTTTGAGATGCATTTCATCTAACAAACCTATAGAAAATAGGGACCAAATGCCAGGCACTGTTGTAAAATCTTGAGAAATACTAGCAATCCTTTGAGGTGTAGTGTTAGTATTTCCTCTCCACCAACAGAAAAACCTATGCATGGAGAGATTAAGTAAACGTACAAGGCATAGAGAGATTATGGGAGATACCTATAGGTCTAATTCATTCCTTCTTCATCACTGTATTGTATTCCATTTTACAAATATGCCATTGTTTAAAGCAGTATGTGCATTCTTTCAATTTTTTTTACCATTACAAATAAAGCTGTTGACTGACATGTATATGTCTTATAATATGATGTGAGTTTTTACCTCTCTAGATTAGAAAATATATGAATTGTAGTTTTACCAGATATTGCTAATTTTTTTTTCCAAAGTGTTTACATGGATTAGCAGCGTAGAAGAGTTCTCATTGCAGCACAGACTCACCACTGTTTTTATTATGTATACAGACACCTAGTAGTCTCACTTCTGGGAATATATTCTATATATTTAATAGAGGGTGGGCCACGGTGGCTCAGCAGGCAGAGTTCTCACCTGTCATGCTGGAGACCTGGGTTCGATTCCTGGTGCCTGCCCATGCCAAAAATAAAAAAATAAATAGGTATATTTAATAGAACACACACAGTAATTTACAAGATTGTTCATTGAAGTAATGTTTGTAATAGAAAATATTAAATAGAAATTTAAAAAATATAAGAAGGAACTCAGATTTTTTAATAGGAGACCAGTTAAATAATTTGTGGTTTGTCAGTTTAATTACTGTAGAGCCATAAAGAGAAATGAGGATGCTTTCTATGTACTGAAAAGAAAAAAACAGCTAAAATATATTAGTAGATTTTTAAAAAACATGCATGGCACAATGAATATAGTATGATGCCTTCTGTCTAAAAAATGAGAGAAAAAAATATGTGTTTTTATGTATTTGTAATTGCCCGAGAATGGTAAATAGGGAGTAGTGGGGATGTGGTAGACAGGACACAAGGATGCGTGTGAGATTTCCCCTTATAGACCTTTTTAAACTGTTTCCTTCCATAACCATTTATCAACTTATAACAAAATTAAATTTAAAAAAAAACGCCAGTCTCTTGGGTATGAAATTGTATCTCAGTGTGGTTTTATTTGTATTACCTTCATCAGTCGTGAAGTTGAACTTGGGTTTGTTGGCCTGTTGGCTCTTCTGAGTTGTTCTGTTCATAAAAAGGTTTTCTTTTCACATCTATGTGTTGAATCTACCTGGAGTGTGTGTGTGTGTGTTCTGCGAGGTGATGGATAACTAATTGTCCCAGTACCTACTAATCTTCGGTGACAGTTCTGCCACAGATCAATATGTCATACCTTGTCAGGCTTTTTTGGGGCTTTTCATGTTCCACTGGTCTGTTTGCTAACACTTGAGCTAATTTGATACTTTATAAATTCCATAATTACATATCTGGCTGATTATCATTATTTATAGCTTTATAATAAATCTTGCTATTCTACTGGCCAGATGCTTCTACATCATTCTTTAGGGATTTCTTGCTAGTCTTGTCTCTTTGCCCTTCATGTAAATCAAAGAATGAGCTTGCTAGACTTAATGAAAAACCCAATTGGGACTTTTATTGAAAGTGCACTGAATGTATAAGTATTTGTGATAGACTGGACACTTTCCTGGTACTGAATATTTTTTGTGATCACATTTACATTAATTTTTTTTATTTAATAAAACAAACAATACACTTAGAACCACCAAAAATGGATAGCTTAACCATAGGCATATTTAAATAAAATATCCATAGAACCATTGTAAGACCTGTATTTGCTCAGTAAGTTTCATAAACCAATTTAAAATTAAGGCAACAAGGACAAAAATCTACAAATTCAGATAGCAAAGTAAATATTGAACACTAACTTAGATACCATTTGACCAGCTGTCAAAAACTGTGTAATCATATTTACATTTTGAAATCAAAGCCTTACACTATAAATGGACATTTGGGACCTTTTGGGCTCAGTCTTTACAAAGCATCTGACTACTGTCAGCAGAGTAGTTTGTTCTCCTGCTAAATCAAACTTTGCAGTGAACTTTTATCCTTAGTGAAAGAAAGGAAAACCCAAGTTTAGTAGACAAAATTGAGTGGATTTCTTTTTAATATGACACATCCTTGGGTGAGGAAGAAAATGAGGCTGACCACATCATTGTGGAATAATATTTTCTTGAAAACACAAGTGCCTCTTATTTTTGACAAGATCTCATAGAGTTAGCAGCACAAGCATGACTCATATTTGGACACTTAAGCCCTAATTGCACCGACTGCAAAACATGAGTTACTCAGCGTTTTGCTTTTCAAAAGCAGCACACAGCAAAGCAAAACTAGCCATCAACAAATTATGTTGAAATGGGAAAGGTAAAAACATGGGGAATTTTCTGATTTTGTAAATATCCCTGAAACGGGGGGAAATGTGAGTTACCCTTATTTGTTACCAACTTAGAAAGACAGTAAAGATGTTGTTTTTTCAGAAGATTTCTGACTATTGATCCATTGAGTGTGTTATTCCCTCATCCATTCCTTTTGTTTTTACGCCAGTAGTTGAGAAAATGCTTAATTTGTCATCTCTTATTTTATAAGCATTATCTTATTTCTTTATTTTTGCAAGTCCTTTGAGGTAGGTGGGACAGGTTGGTGTCGTCTGATGGAGAGGCAGCTGTTGCACGTGGTGCCAGGATGGCAGACATAGAGGACAAAAACTAGATGCTAGGACCAGTTCCACCAGTTTCCATTCGAAGGGTCTTGAACAGGCTAGATTATTGCTGCTGTCACCATTTCTCACCTTACCACCATTATTCTTATTAAAAGAGGCTTACCTGTGCTGGTCTAACACTCTAAGCTAAGATTTCCTTGAAATCGTCTTTATTTAAATCATGGACGTTCACCAGTAGATTAAAATTTTAATCTCTTTCTTTTGAAATAAAATTTAAAGTATCATCCCACCAGAAAGTCTTTTTGTTTTGAAAAGTGTGTTTGTTTTAAGTTCTTTGTAGCCATATTTTGCATATTACTGAGTATTCTGTTTATTTGTGTATACATCCTTCTCTGCTGGTCATAGCATGTTTCTTCTCACCATAACATCCTAAATTCCTTGAAATAAACATTAGGACTTTAATGTTTAAGAAAACTGTTGTCTATGTAGAGATATCTCAGTTCCTGACAAGTAATTTCTTACCCCTAAGTGCTTAATTGAGTTCTAAGACCATTTGGGTGGCATCAGAGACGGATACTACCTGGCAGTGGTTAATAGAAATTTCCTGGAAGATTAGAACCAGATCGACAAAGGTCATTTTGCCTGGGAATGTGAGGTAGGTTCTCCAGGCCAGCAGCTCTGGTTTTCATTTCTGTCCTAGCAGCTGACATACTCCCTAACACATGGTCATATTCTATAAAAACTTATTAAATGAGTGAATGAATTACCAAAAAGATTCCTTTTGGTGAGTCCAGACTGAGACTCATGGGTACTCTAGGCAAGCTAATTTATTTAGTGGGAGTCAGGAGAATCTGTTTCCTTATTAATAATAATAAAAAAATAAACAGAAATGATTAGCTCAGTAATGCACTTTCTTTGGCTAAGGCAGAGCCATTGTAAGCGAAAATCAGAAAAAAAAGCGTTTTCTACATTTCTGAACTTCTTGTATCCTCTCTGAATTTTCTTATGGGATTTTCCAAACAAGACAAAATGGGGGAAGGAACACTGAGGAGTTTCAAAATATGGTGACATAAATTGAACTGCAACATCCATCATTCTTTGTCAGAATTTGTGATACAACTGCGTGTACTTGATGCAACAATGACAGTACTTGTTGCTATCTAGGAGTATTAATTCCCTCTTGGAAGTGCTGTCTACTTTGATGAAAGTAGGAAAAATTTACATTTTGCCAGCCGGGCAGGAAGTTGAATCTGGTAATACAACCAGAGTTAGCTGGCACTGTGAGTCTGACTTTTTCCAAAGACGTCTTAGCTTCACTTTGGGTTCTCCATGCAGGTGCCTCTCAGAATGCCTCATCCTTAATCTCTGAGCTGTGGCATTGTGTCCCATAGACCCCGATGCTCAGGGAAAACCAGGAGTCCCTATCCCTAGTGTTGGGTTCCTAGAGGGACGGCATGACAGCAGTGCAAGCCTGAGCACTGTTGGCTCGGCTCGAATCGTTGAGCTGTTATTCCTTGCACATGCCAAGCCATAAAACTCTACTCTTTCCTTCTCTATGGAGAGTGAGAGTCCTGCTAGTCTTCAAGGGAGGGAATCTCTCTTTCCTGCTGCTGGCTTTGTGAAGAAAGAAGACCCTGTGTGGACAGACAGCTATTAGCTTCCTAAGTAGGGTTGGAAGAAAGAGTATTGAGGAGAGTGGGCATTGACTGTTTATCTTTCTTTTGGTCCCGTATCAGATATGATGCTGCACCCAAGAGGCATGACCTGTGCCAAGCTGAGAATTTTTTGGCTTGGGAGGGTCTGGCAGAAACTCCAGAGTTCATACTAAGCTCCTTGCTACTCAAGGTGCCGTTTGTAATAAGCGTATTGAGAAATCCCACATATTATTTATTTATACTGATTTTGTTTGCTCGTAAATAACTTTGCAATTCCTTAGTGTTGCTTTAGGGGAGAAAGTAGGTAATCCCCAGCTTGTGGAAAACTTACTCCCTTTTTAAAAAAATGTTATTTTAAGAAAATATTATAGGCTTAGTGCAATGACTACATGTCTCTTGAGTCTCAGACAAGCGGGTGTGGTCCTTGTAGAAATGTTCGAGCTGTCTGCCTTAAAAGAGGTTCAGACAGCAGATTTGCATGGGGAAGGAAGTGCAGTACTTGTGTATTTGTGGAATTAAGCTCTCTGGGTCCAACAAGTAGGTTGAGCCATCTGTTCTCGATATGGGATTTCCTTCCAGAGTGGCCGTGCCAGAGACAGGTTAAGCTCTTTGGTAATCTCCTTTCCTAAAATATCTTTTGGTGGTGCCCTGAAATTACAGTTTGGGCCTGTGACCTTCACATCTGGGGCCCATTTGTCTCCTGCTTGGTGCTGCTTCTCAGTCTGGTAACAAAGACAGTGGAGGCAGGCAAGGTCGGGCATCATCACAAAACACCTTGTAAGAGCTTTGGAGGCTTGGATCTTGCTCGTGGTAGGTTTTTATTCCAGTCAGTTCCATCTTCCAGAGTAGTAAAGATGGGCTGAGATGGGCACAGGATATACAGAGAAAGCATCTCCGTGGTTACTCTGCCTACTTGAGGGTCCTCTTGATAAGCCTAGAAAATTCCTGGCTTCTAGAATATATGCAGCTGTTTTCCATAGCCCAGAAAACGGAATGATCTTTACATTGCAAAAAAAGTCTTGTTGGCTGATGTCAAGACTAAACACACATGAAGCAACGTCATCACCTACCACTGACGCTACTGCTGACATTTCTGTCAGACTGTCAGGGTTTCTGAAGTGCTCTGTCAGGAGTGTTCTCTGATTGGATAGATAATAATATTGCTGTAATATCAATTTTAGAAATTAGATGAACCAAGGTGTTCAGGGTAGTTTGGCTTCCCCAAGGTCATAAAGCTGGCAAAGCGGAGTCGGGTTCTAAACCCCTGCTTTCTGACTAAATTGTGAGATCATTTCAAGGTACTAGAGTTTCTAATCTGATAATCACTGCTGGGGTTGCCTAAGAGAGAGGAAACTATTCCTTACCACTTATAAAAGCATCATAGAATCATCAAAAACAAAGCTGTTGAATTGTGTGCTATTGATTCTAGGCACAGTAGAATCCTACATGAGCTGGAAGTTCAGAGAAGGCTTTCTGGAGGAGAATGAACTTGGGTTCGGCCTTGAAGAACAGATGGGGTTTGGAAAGATAGAAAAGGGGGTTCAGGGAAGGCAGCAACTCGACTGACAGCTCAAAGGGGGGAATGGACATGGTGTGTGCCAGGGATGGTACTGGGACCTAAAGAGTTAACTACTGGTGATTACCTTTTAGGAGAATTGTCTCCTAGTGTCAATGAACTAGTGTCTTTCAATCAGCTGCCATGGCTTAAGGTTTTCTTAGTTTCCAGGACACAAAATTGCAGTTTGTCCCTTTTTGATGAAAGAAATACCCAACTGGTACTCTCTCACTCTTGCATGAAGAGACCATAGAGAGAAGGGACAGTTCAGATAAAAGGACTGCTGGTTATCTTGCTTTTTTTTTCCTTTAGTCTGATTTCATAGAATCAGCAACATTTCATCCCCCCTTGAATTGGCCTTTGGTTTCCTCAAAATAACCTCCTCTAGGGTTGGTAAGGAATACTTACGTATGCACCCTATAAGTATGGTGAAACGGAATTTCTCATGACAGGCCTCAGAACATTACTAGATGGCCTAAAAAGTCCCCTTGTGTCTCCTGTGACAGGTCTGTGACTCTTACCCTACTGAACTCTACGTCCCCAAATCGGCCACAGCACACATCATAATCGGGAGTTCCAAATTCCGCAGTCGCCGGCGATTTCCTGCCCTTTCCTACTACTATAAAGATAACCACGTAAGTCTCCGAGGCATGCTTTTGTTTTATGCTTTGCTTTTCTTGCTTGATCATAAATTCACACTCTTGCTACTTTCCGGTGCATGTTTTAAAAGTACTTGACCATCACCGCCGTGTCAGGTGTGACGGAAAGCCCTTAGGCTGGACTCTGGGTCTCAAGTAGAAGGTGACCTTCCATGTTTCTTTGACAGTAAAGTGACGCCTAAATGTATCCATCCAGGTGAGGACTGCCCTCTGGGAAGTGGAAACCCTGGGAGGCTTCCTTCTTATTCACACAGTTCTGGAGATCCCTTGGAATGCCTGCTGTAGACAAGTCCCTCAAGCCCTGGATGCATTTTCCTTCTCCTCCTCCACCTCCTCCTCCTCCTTTCTCTTTTTGTGGCACCTTCTTTTGACTACCCTTAGGGTCAGAAATCTTTGTTTGGCTGGTGGATTTTTTAAAAATACTGCTTCATAAAAGCTAGAATTAGGCACATCTGCAACTAACAGAGACCCTAATTCACAGTGACTTCACCAGGATTAAATTTTATCTTTTTCTCCCATCAAAGGGTCAAGGTCAACTTTCTCTTCTGCCATCCCGAGGGTTTGGCCCTCATCCACGGGTACAAGAGAGGAGTTTAGTAGCAGCTGTCAGCTCCACGCTCCTGGCAGCCGGTGAAGGAGGAGCTAATGGTGTCAAGTGAGACAGGTGTGAGTGTGTGAGTGTGTGAGTGTGTGAATGTGTGCACCTGCCTGCACCTACGGCTCACAGGTAGAGCAGAGTCTGAGTCAAAGTCAGATTCCAAAAAGGGCTTCCAAAACTATTTGAGCAATACCAGTTTCAACAGAGGAAGTGTCGAACCTTCTGAATTGCCTTCGTTGAAGGAAAGTATTCATTTAGCGGTGTAAGTTCTATTAATTGAAAGGCTATAGCATTTCTTATTTTTTCTTGTTATACTCACCGCTTTGGATCTTTTCTTAGCTCTCACGTGGGATCTAAAGAAATCAAGTCCTGTTTTATTTGGCTCCAAGTATATTTCACCTTACACAGAATTGGCGCAGTGATGAGAGGCAAAGAATGATGTGAATCTCCTTTTTTTTAAGTAAGGAAATGATTACGGATGTGGAATTTCATGCTGGTTGTACTTGAACTGAAGATCCTAGTAACATTTACATTCCTTGTAGCTTCAGTTGATAAAGAAGTGAAGAGAGAAAAGGAACTAGGAGAGGGAATGTTCTAGTTTCTTAGCTGCCAGAATGTGAGATACCAGAAACAGAATTGCTTTTAAAAAGGAGGAATTTATTAAGTTGCAGATTTACAGTTGTAAGGCATGAGAATGTCCAAATGAAAGCAAGTCTATAAAAATGTCCAAATTAAGGCACCAACAGGAGGTTACCTTCACTCAAGAAAGGCCGATAAAGTTCAGGGTTTCTCTCTCAACTGGAAAGGCACATGGCGGACATGGCAACATTGCTGGCTTTCTCTCCAGGCTTCTCGTTTCATGAAGCTCCCCCAGGGGCTTTTTCCTTCTTCATCTCCAAAAGTCTCTGGCTGCATGGGCTCTGGTGGCTTTGTGGCCCTGAAACTTTTTCCAAAATGCTTCCTCTTTTAAAGGATTCCAGTAAACTAAAGAAGACCCACCCGGAATGGGTGGAGTCACATCTCCCTCTAATCAAAGGTTAATACTCACAATTGGGCGAGTCACATCTCCGTGGAGATAATCTAATCAAGTTTCCAACCTACGGTGCTGAATAGGAATGAAAAGAAACGGCTGTCTTCACAAGATGGATCAGAATTAAAACATGGCTTTTCTAGGGTACATAATCCTTTTAAACTGGCACAGAGAGGAAGAATCTTTCATTGTTGTTTCAGAGATTCAGAGATAGGGAATGGGTAGAGTACTTAAAAAAGTGAGTACACAATCTAATGTACTTTCTTCGTCCTTCTGTTTTAATATTACTAAGAAGAAGGTATCTTTTTTTGTGTCTGCACCAGTGTGAACATTATAAAGGCCAAGTGTGTTGTGTCTCAGAATAGGGTAGAATTTTTAACAGACATCAGAGACCTCTGCTTTCCTTACTAACCTCCGACTCTCGTCTCTGCCTCCAGCATCTTTCTCTTCCTATCCCCAGGCCTCAAAATGAACTCACACAAAAATTAGTTTTAGTTTAAGGTAGTCTGTTTTCTGTATTTAAGATTTTAATGCATATTGTATTTTAGGTTTAGCTTACGGTGCAAAACAGAGACCTGTTTCTGAGCATTGCTAAATGGTCTGGTTCATTCAGGGAAATACTGAACACACGTGTGCACATGTGCCTCTGCCTGCATGAGCTAAAAATCTGTACCGCAGTAGAACAATTGCCAAATTTGTATTTCATAATAATGTTTGTAGTTTAATATCAATGTTAGTTAGGTAAATGCTTCTGGCTCGACTAGCTTTTTACAGAGAGAATTATTGTTGCTGAATGTAGATTTCTGAGTTTAAATGGAAGACATGAAATCCTGATGCACTCTTTCTTGATATCATTATTCAACAAAAACTATACACGAAGCAGGAAGTCTCCCATTAAAAGGCAGCAGGCGTAGAGGGTGCATGGGTGGCTCAGTGGTAGATGCTTGCCTGCTATGTGGGAGACCCAGGTTGGATTCCTGGCCCATGCACTTCTCACCTACCCCCTCCCCCCAAATAAAAAGGCAATAGATACAAATTTGCTTAACTTTTTTTCTTCTCTAATGTGATTTTAGACATTTTAGACTGCAGTATGTATTCTTATCCCAATAGACATTTTGCTTATGAATAGGAATACCATATTTTTTGTCTGTTTTTTTTTTTACATGGGCAGGCACCGGGAATCGAACCCGGGTCCTCTGGCATGGCGGCCAAGCATTCTTGCCTGCTGAGCCACCGTGGCCCACCCAGAATACCATATTTTATAGTTAAAATACTGTTTCTCACATATCATTACCAAAAGCACCCTTAAGATCTTTTAAAAATATTTTTATTGATACATCTTATCATACAAGCATTCCATGCATGGTGTACAATCAAAGGCTCACAATATCATCACAGTTATGTATTTATCATCATGATCATTTTTTAGAACATTTGCATCCCTCCAGAAAAAGAGTTAAAAAGAAAAAAGAGAACACTCATATGTATTCCTTACCCCTTCCTGTCATTGACCACATGTATTTCCATCTACCCAATTTATTTTAACCTTTGTCCCCCATTATTTGTTTATTTTTTATCCATATTTTTTGCTTACCTATCCATACCCTAGATAAAAGGAGCATCAGACACAAGGTTTCCACAATCACACAGTTACACTGTAAAAGCTATATCATTATATAGTTGTCTTCAAGAATCAAGGCTATTGGAACACAGCTCTATAGTTTCAGGTACTTCCCTCTACCATTAAGGTTTTTTGTTTGTTTCTTTTCTTTTTCATGTGAGAGTAATTTATGAGCAAGAGGTTCCCAAGGAGAGCTGGTGGGGGGGGGCACCGGCCCCTGGGTCTCACCTCCCAGTTGTCCAGATCAGGGCAGGGGAGCAGGAAGTAATACTTCCTTAGTCGTTGGCTGATGGTTGTCCCATGGGGACATACAGTCCCAGGTGCGTAGGGCTCTGTGGACACACACACAGTGATGCAGGTGCTGGCTGCTGGAAAGGAAAGCACATCAGGAGCCTGTGTGCACAAAAAGCATAAAGGGACAGAGCTAGCAAAGTGAACAGGTGCAGGAAGCAGCACCCACGGGGTCCAGGGGAGCAGAGGAAAGGATGGCGTGTCCTAGAAACTCGGAGAGGCAAACCCCAGAGGATGGGCCCGCAGGCCTGGGGTTCCAGCCTGGGGGAGAGGCTCCTGCTTCCCAAGGCACGTGTTGAGGCAGAGCCTGGGGCTGCCCATGGAAAGGCAGAATGCTGTTCCAAATGGTAAACTGAGGCCTTAGGCTTACGAAAATGCCATTATTTCACCTTCACTGCATCGTAATTTGGGAGAAAATTCTCACTTCAAACTTTTTCCCCAGGGGAATCTGAAGTTACTGCCTTTTTTTCCTTATATCTGGAGTTGTTGATTTATTCAAGTCTCATGTCAGTCTGATTGTCTTCCTCTATAAGTATGCCTTCCCCCCACCCCACCCTTCCTGCAAGTTTTTAAGATTTCCTTCTTATCCTTGGTTTTCTGAGTATGATTCTTTTTTTTTTTCATTCATCCTGTTTGGATCTCCAAGGGCCTTTTCATTTTGAACACTTGGATCTTTGTTCAGTTTTTGGAAAATTTCTTCTACCACTGCTTTGAGTGTGTGTTCTCTTTTGCTCTCTCTCCTCCTAGAAATTCTCTTGGATGGACATTGGAATACATGATTCAGGGGTGTGTCCTCCAGAATTCTAAACTTTTCTTTCACGTTCTTCGTTTCTTTGTTTTTTTGCACTGTTCTGGGAGAATTCCACAGCTGAATCTCAAACTCATTGATATATTCTTCAGGCGTGTCCATGCCGCTGTTCAACCTTCCACTGGTTCTTTTTTAAATTTGTTAATATTATTATTTAAGAAAACAAACAATACACTTTTCAAAGCACACTTCAACAAGCGGTTATAGAACAAGTCCCAGAGTTTGTCATGGGCTACCATGTTCTCAACTCAGATTTTCCTTTCTAGCCACTGCAAAAACACTGTCAGATTTATCAGAGTCATAATAATGGTATCACACAATATCTGTCCTTTCGTGTCTGGCTTATTTCACTCAACATTATGTCCTCAAGGTTCATCCATGTTGTCATATGTTTCAGGACATCATTTTGTCTAAATGCTGCATAATATTCCATCGTATGTGTATACCACATTTTGTCTATTCACTTGTCTGTTGATGGGATGTGGATTGTTTCCATCTCTTGGTAATTGTGAATAGTGCCGCTATGAACATTGGCATGCAAATGTCTGTTCATGTCACTGTCCTCAACTCTTCTGGGTATATACCGAGTATTGGTATTGTGGGTCATAGGACTTGTGGGTCATAGGACAACTCAATATTTCGTTTTCTGAGGAACTGCCAAACTGATTTCCACAGTGGCTGAACCATTTTACATTCCCACCAACAGTGAATAAATGTTCCAGTTTCTCCACGTCCTCTCCAACATTTATAGTTTCCTGTTTAATAGTAGCCATTCTTATAGGTGTGAGGTGACATTTCATTGTCGTCTTAATTTGCATGTCCCTGAAAGCCAGTGAAGATGAGCAGCTCTTCATGTGCCTTTTAGCCATCTGTATTTGCTCTTCAGAAAAGTACCTATTTATTTTCTCTGCCCATTTTATAATTGGGTTGTTTGTTCTTTTGTTGGTGAGCTTGATTTCCTTATGTACACAGGATATCAAGCCTTTATCCAATATGTGGTTTCCAAATATTTTCTCCCATTGAGTTGGCTGCCTCTTCACCTTTTTAACAAAGTCCTTTGAGGCACAGAAGCTTTTAATCCTATAGAATTCCCATTTGTCTGTTATTTTTCTTTCCCTGCTTGTGCTTTAGGTGTAAAGTTAAAGAAGTTACCTCCTAATACTAGATCTTGAAGATGTTTCCTTACATTTTCTTCTAGAAGTTTTATGGTACTGGCTTTCACCCAACCGATAATTAGTAAAGAGATTCAATTAGTCATTAAAAATCTGCCCACAAAGAAAAGCTCAGGACCAGATGAACTTCACAGGAGAATTGTATCAAACATTCCAAAAAGAACTAATGCCAATCCTGCTCAAACTCTTCCCAAAAAATGAGGAAAATAGAAATCTAGCTAATTCATTTTATGAAGCTAATATCACTCTAATACCAAAATCAAATAAAGATGGTACAAGAGAAGAAAACCAGGGCGGACGATGGTGGCTCAGTGGTAGAGTTCTCACCTGTCATGTTGGAGACTTGGGTTTGATTCCTGGTGCCTGCCCATGCAAAAAAAAAAAAAAAAAAAAAAAAAACTACATACCAATCTCCCTAATGAATGTAGATGCAAGGATTCTTAACAAAATACTAGCAAATCGAATTCAGTGCCACATTAAAATAATTCTATATCCTTAAGTTTTTGATGATGCAATAACTTGGCTAATATTGGGTAGTGGGAATTGGTGATTAGATTAAGATACGTTTGAAACCCCTCATTTCATGATCCTGGAGTCCTATCAAGAATCCTCTGATATAAATCCTGCTGATGGGACATAATTCCCTTTGGATCAGCTTTTATCATAATGTGGATTATATAGATCCACCAGACTTCCTTTAGCATTTCAAAATATTAATTGATTACAGTTAGAGACGTATAATCTTCATCTGTGTTTGGAAGCCTGTGTGTGTTTGTGTGTAATAAACCTTAGAATTGCTGTATCCTTTGTTTTTCTTACTCAGTTGGTTTTCAAAAAAAAAAAAAAAAAAAAACAATTCTGCTTTAAATTGTGCACAGAGTTGTATCCCAAACTCTCTGTTCCTATCTCTGGAAGATTTCCATTTTCCTTGAAAAAAAAAATAAAGACTTTATTGTCTTTTTTTAAAAGCCTAGTATTTATTGAAACTTACCAAGCATTAGGCACAATCCCAGGAGTGCCATGTACCTTATTACACCAGTAGTTTTAGTATTATATTCCCATTTTATGGATGAGGAAACTGATGTTCAGAGTGGATAAGTAAATTACCTAAGATCATAAAACTAGGATTAAAAGCCAAGTCTTCTTGCATGCTGCATCTTCTGATTTATTTCTTCACAGAGGGCACTATATTATATTGGTTAAGAATTCAGGCTCAAGAAATATTCTGCCTGGTTCAAATCCTGGTTTCTCTGGTTACTAGCTGTGTGGTCTTGAGCAAGTTACTCAATATATCTGTGCCTTGGTCTCCTCATCTAGAAAATGGGGCAAATAATAGATCTTGCCTTATATGATAATTGGGAAGATTAAAGCGCATTTAAAGAATAATACTCCCTACTACATAGTAAACATTTTTTAAAAGTTGGGTATTTTAATCACTACAATTATAGTAAATGAGAAGCTCTTATGACAGTTTACCACTGAGGTAACTGTATCTCTGCTCTCAGGTCATTATTGCTGTCAGTAATGTTTTGGTAATGCTACAACTCTCTTGATAGTCTGACCATCTGGGAGGTGTTAGGCTGCACAGAAGCACGCAGAGACTACTGTCTGCTCAATACAAAGTTGAAAACTAGATTTAGCAAACACAGAGTCAGTGAGGAATTCCACTGGGAGCATATCTATACATTAATAGGAAAATGTAACCACAAAATACTAAGTGTAGTCTGTTTAACATATCACATTTAACTTATTGACTGTATCCCATAGTCTGCTCAGTTCTGACTGATCCCCTCTCTTAAAACTGAACTCTCAGCTTGAAGGTAATTTGTAACAGTTGCTGCCACTACCGGGCTTCATTTCATAATAGAATCCTCTCTGGTTTTGTAAATTTAGATATGTGCACTTTCACGCAAATCCTCACCATTTAAATATGTTAAATATAACCCTTCTAGTAGAATCTAACATTACCTGGTGGTAGCTGTCCTTAAACTAATATTTGTTTTATCTGAGATGAAGTGTCAGGTAAAGCCAGCTCAGAATTGTTCTCACTCTGCTCAGTATTCTATCAGGGCAGCCTGGCAGATCCTGTACCCTCAAAAGACCAAAAGAACAAGACAAATACCGCTGATTGAAACACTATGAAAGCCATCTGTGGTGATTTGCTTTCCATCCATGGGATTCATTTTGTCTTTTGTTCTCCAGCCTCCCTTTTGTCCCCAATATCCCTCTACCTTCTCCTGAATCCACTGCCTTCCTTTGTCTTCTCTTCTGTGTTCGGAGTCTCTGGTCCCTTTCTCTTCTCCACTGCAGTTGGACTTCTACTGCAAACAACTCAAAAATTAAACAACCCTAGAGCAAGGCTGCTGCCCCTCTGCTTGGCTTCCCACTTCCCATGCATTGCCCACCTGGAGTTTGAACCTGGCCATCTCTGCTGAGGTATGGTGCTGCAACCTGCAGACAGGTGTCCAGTTCTGTCTAGCTACCTGTGATTCTTCTTCTTGTGAGAAAGACCTCAAATTAAAGGATTTTATAATTAGTGAGAAACATCCCACCTTGTCCATTGAAGAGCAACAAAGCTTACATTTTTCTGGAGAAACCCAGACCCTTGCTCCATTGTCCCAAGCTGGATTTTAAGTACATTTCACCTGTGGTTGGACTCAGGGCTGGGGTGCCCCTTTGCAGAGATATGCATATACTGTACAAGTGCCTTAAAAATCTCTGACATGACTATTTTCAGTAAAGGTTTCCTCTGTTTAACCTGCCCAGAGGGGTTCCTTTCTGTACTGACCCTCACAGCTTTTCCTGGCCCATATCTTCTCATATCCATTTTAGAAAAATGGCCAAAGCCTAACTTTTATAGTTGCAAGGTTGTGTCTATGCTCATCTACTAATAATCAGGGAAATGTTTATGCTATTATATATTTTGTCAACAAATGCAGTGCACTCTGTTAGAAACGCAGTGTAGAGAAACTGCACACTAGAAATACAGATTGAGTCCAAAGAAATGCTCAGTTTCCAAACACGCTGAGGCGACGAGCACACGCTGTCCTTAGCTATGTCACGCAGCAACAGCCTGGGGGCTTAGCATCACGGTGAAACGGTCCCACTTAGAATTTCAACTGGTTTTTGGTATTTGTGATGCTTTTTAAAATATACTAGCCGAAAAATGATGGAGCGTGTTAAACGTAAACAGTTTTTGCTAGTCTCGCCATTAATAGTAGCTTAGCAGAACAGGTTGAGTTATCACTTCTGTATTTCTACCTTCAGGCAGGAAAATGAAATGATTTCAGTGAAAAGGAAGAAAACAAAACAAAACAGGTTATTTCAATGGCTTTGAATTTCCTAATCTGGATCCTGACTAAACGTGCTTACATATTCCTCATTGCTTACATGGAGAGGCTTTTTGCTCCACTTGCCCAAGTCATGGTTTCTTGGACCTGAATGGAAGAAGAAGCAAATGCTGATTTCCAGAAGGCGGTACACTTGAATTTGCAGAAGCTGGTGTGGGTTCTGTGTGAACAAGGCTCTGGGCGGTAGATAAGCGTCAAGGGTCTCCAGTTGCCTGACTGTGCCGTATCCTCTCCCCCACAGGCCTCCATCTGCCGGAGCAGCCAGCCCCTGTCTGGCTTCAGCGCCCGCTGCCTGGAGGACGAGCAGATGCTGCAGGCCATCAGGAAAGCCAATCCGGGAAGCGACTTCATCTATGTCGTGGACACGCGGCCTAAAGTAAGCGTGACAGTGTTGGGCTCTGCTCAGAGCCCAAGGGGCTGCTGTCAGCGCTCAGGTTGCTTCTGCTGATGGGACTGTTCATCTCTGCATGGTCAGGATTTGGAGGCCCTGCTGGGCTGCTTTCTGGGTGTCCCGACCTCCTGGGGGGGGCCTCATTATGTCAGAGATGTTTTAATGTCCCCCCCCTGCCCGTGGCATTGTGCTGGGAGTGGCACGTGCTAAATAAGTGTGGCCAGGATTTTGAGACTGCTCTCCGAAAGCACACCAAACTATTTTTTGATTTGGTTCTGAAATGACCCTTTCTTGCTCTGGCAGTGTGAAGTTTAGTGTGGAGCTGCAGCAGTGCAGATTTTCTGAGCTTTTCAGCCATACCGTGTCAAATTCAAATCCAAGTCAGTGACTTGGAAAGATTGTCGAGATAAAATGTGAAGTGAAAAAGCAAGTCGCACGATAATACATGTACTGCTGTGTTTATGTGAAAAAGAAAACAGCTGTAGGTATGAGTTTATTATGTGAAATGTATAGGAAAAGATCTGGACGGATAATCACCAGGCTATTAATGAATGCACATATATAGGACAAGGACTACATAGGACGAAATGAGATGATGGAATGAAATGGCCTTTATTTAACCTATTTGGCATTGTCATTTCTAGTCAATAATGAAAATGTGCCTGGACCTATGGCTCATTCAAGAGAGAGATGTACATGCAGCTTTCTCTCTCCATAGGTGTATGAAAAGGTGTTCAGAGTAAACCATTAAGCAAAAAGAGTGAGAAACAGAAAATATGTACAACGCAATCACATTTATGTAATAGCAATTATAATACTTAAATAGTGGGTCTGTGCATTGAGAAAGAAACTTCAGAGTGCATACCAAATATTAACAGTGTTTTTCCTTTGGGGTGGAAGGATTTTAAGAAATCTCTATTTTCATTTTCAAATTATAGTTTGGAATTTTATCAATAATGAAAAAGGTTCAAAGAATATAAAGACTTTAAAATGTTAAATGTGCAATTACCATATGATCCGTCAATTCCACTCCCAGTCAGAATAGACCCAAGAAAAATGAAAGCATATATCCACGCAAAAACTTGTAAAAAAAATATTTATAGCACCATTATTCATAATAGCCCCCAAATGGAAACATTTTCATCATGAAAATGTGGTATATCCATTCAGTGGAGTATTTGATCACAAAAAAGAAAGAAATACTTACACATGCTACAACACAGAACTTTGAAAACGTCATGCTAACTGAAAGTTACCAAGTCCACATGTTATATGATTCCAATTAAATGAGATGACTAGAATAGGCAAATCTACAGAGACTGAAACTAAATTGATGGTCGCAGGGCTGGGCTGATGGGGGAAATGAGGGCTGACTGCTAATGAGGAGGGGGCTTGTTTCTGGGGTGATGAAAATGTTTTAAAATTAGATTGTAGTGTGTTTGCACAACTCTGACTATTCTGAGCACCATTGACTTGTATAGTTTAAATGGGTGAATTGAAGGCTATGTGAATGTTATGTTAATGGAGCTATTAAAGAAAGCATTAGAAAATCAAAAACGTTAGAGCAAGAAGGAGTAAATAAGACAAGCAGGCCAAACCACTTAAAAGTGTTCACTGATGTTAAAATAGGTAATTATAGAAGAAATAAAGTTGTATTCATGGGCGATGAAAGGCATGATGAGAACTGGATTCTGTCTTCTGTGTAGGTACTTAGATGCTGGCAATTTTCCTCCTTCTCTGAGCTTCTGTGATCCATTCCTTGGATCACTTACTTGGATGTTTTTCTAGTACAAGATCAGTGCTCTGCTCATGTCTTTGACCTGCAATGAGTCCTGCCTTCTTCTAATGGAAGGACAACTGTGAGATGGAAGAATGTGGAGTAGTGAAGATAGAGTGATTCTGCAGGCAAATCAGGGAAATCAGTCATGGTTCATGGGGGATGAAAGAGAAGCCACAGCCAAATCTCATTCGCATTGTAGTAGATTATAAGTGAAGGATTCCCTTCCTTTTGCATACATTCTGAGAGCTTCAAACTGGAATAAAAAATACCTTCACCACTTGAAGATTTCCCTTTGAAAGATGCAGGAAAAAATCTCACTTCTGTGCTTTTCTCTCTGGCTCATTATGCTTTAACCATCTCTTTTTAATATTGGCTGCCTTCTTTCCTCTTCCCTGTACCATTTGGGTAAAATTAAGTTGGGGCAGTTTTTAATTTCTTATTAGTTATAGATGAATTAATGTCTGCTTCTGAGATGTGCTGAAGACAAGATCAGAAAAGAAAAAAGAGGAAGGAACAGGAGCTTTACCGAACAGAGACTTGGGAAACCTTTATACTGTCTTATTTTCCCAGATTTAAATAAAGGAAAACAGGTTCACCTACTAATTTAAGGGCCAGTGATTGACATCTGTACTCTGCTATGCAAACCTTTTTGGAAATGTGGCAGATCAAGCATATTCCAGATTTAAAATAAATTAATCCAGAGAATTTGATGTGAAGGGTATATTTAGCACTAAGTGTGTTTACTCTTGGTGATAAGAAGTTTGACAATGACCCATTAAAGAAAATTACTCTCATACAAGTCGTGCCCTCGTCTCGTATTTATCCACGCACGCACACTTCACATGAGCTTTACAGTGTTTACCTAGAGCTTTCATTCTTTTAAAGACCACATCTGTTTATTTTAGTCGCAGAGTGTGTTAGGTTTCCTTGGTAGCTGGGAGACCGAGTCAATGTTTTCCATAGAGGGTGGCGGGTAATGGCCAACATGGAACTACCCAGGTTTGCTCAGAGATGTAATTAAAAAGAGAAAGCTTTAAGAGGCAACGCGGATCATTCTTGTCCCTTGAGCAAGGCTAGGCCCCAGGTGAGAGCTCCCAGACCCACCTGCTCAGGTGAAGGCTTCTCAATTCCTCATTGACATTAAAATCCTGGGAGGCAGTGAAGTTTTCAAGCATGTGTTGTGTGTCTGTTCCTAAAAGTTATAGCCATGAGATCATGGATTACTGTTAGGCTTGGTGCATTAAGAAAATATGAAAACAGTCTGGATGCAATGTTTGTAAAATTGTAAAATGAGGGAAAACCCGTATCTCAGACTTGTTCGCTCCTGTATCATCAATTTATCCTGGCATTTGGCTGAGCTTGTAAAAATGCCAGACATTCCTCATTTAATTCTTGAAATAATCCTGCAAACTTGGAGTTACTTTTTTTCTTCTTCTTTTAATGGGTAACGACTTAGAGAGTTAAATGATTTGCCCAAGGCCTCACTGTGCAAATCCAGGCTTATCTGACTCCAGGGCTCACGCTCTTTCTGTCTGACTCTGTGCTTTCTGTTTACAAAAAGTCTCCGCTGGAGCTCGTCTCTGCTCTGTTGCTCAGATAAAGGCCTGCAGCTCCCCAGCACGCACCTGCCGGGGCTCGACTCTCAGAGTGGAAGAAGCAAACGCAATCGCATCCCCAGTCAAGCAAGGGTCAGATGAGCAAGGAGGGCACCGAGCTGTGCTGTGAATGCCAGCACCTTTGAAGGACAGTTGGGTGGGAAAGAGATGGGGAGAGGCAAGGCAGGTACCTGTCTCAAGTAACGGGTCAGCCTTTTGTCCTTGCTCTTTCTCTTGGGGCAGGGGTGGTGGGGGGGTGGGGGCATGCATGGTCCGGGAATTGAACCTGGGTCTCCCACATGGAAGGTGAGCATTCTCCCACTGAACCACCCATGTACCATCTTGCTCCTTCTTTAAGCATGGCTTTGTGGCTATGGCCTATAACTTCATGGGTGTATAGCCACTTTTAATTGTGTAGCAGGAGGTCACACGGTTGGGTTTCTGTTTTCTTTCTCTGTCTCTGGATTGGTGATCAGGTGCTTTCTATTCACTGGGAAATCTTAGAGGGAGTTGCAGTGGTCAGGGGTGTCTGAAAGAGGGGAATCTAGGGTCTCTCTTTCTAGTCAAACTTGGGAGCATACTTGCCACCAAGGCAAGTTGAGCAGGGGGAAGGGAACTAGAGAGAGACAGCAGTGCTTGGTGTCAGTGGAGCAACCTTTGGCAGGGCAACGAGGGGGAAATGTCCGGTGGATCAGGTGTACAGTGGGCATGAGACAGCTTGTCAGGATCCCTCCTAAGAAGGCCTGCCCGCTGAGGGTCCCCATTGCACACAATTGGCTTGTCATCTGGGGAGGGAAGCTGGGGGGATTGGGATGGACTTGAGTCATGGGGAATCTAATGGCAGTGCACGGTGTCCCTCTAGCTCTAAAACCCCACCCATATACCCTAAGAGATTCAGCTTTTGGGCGTTTGTCCCAGAAGGGAGAACAATGGTCAATAAGCGTTGGCCAAAAAAGCAGCGATAACCAATGACGAGTGGATTGCAACCTTGCCCAGTTTTATAAAGAAATATTTACCCCTTCTCTTATCCCTCTTCTGCTCCCCCATGCCCCCCCAATACATGTGCAGAGCCTAGAAGAATGAACAGAGGGAGGGAATGCCAGGGCAGACTCCAAATAACCTGTAAGGGGAAAGGAGATCATTTCGAATAATCTCTGGGGTTGGAATTTTCAATTAAGCTGGATGGAGATTTCCCATCTGTCTGTATATGAGCAGTGAAATCTGCCCAAGATGCCCTTTAGCAGGCAGAAAAGGAGGATTTTGACTAATGCAATTGTGGAATGTAGTTATAAGAAATAAAATCATCTCATAATTTCATGTATATACCACAAGTTAAGATCCTTCATTTACCCAATTGTAGATGGATGGAGAGAACGGGGCCTTCATTTGAGAACCCATCCTAGTATGGCCCTCTCTGTGCCAAGGTCAGCTTTTACTGTCATTTCGCAACCACCTTAGAGCCTGTCACTACTCAGGTATAAAATGTAGCTGCTGAAATCTTAGACTCTGAGACCAAGAGAAAAACCAGGCTGACCTTTAATTGATTCAAGATTACTGTCGACTAAATTTTCATGGTTTGATAAAAGTTTGATCATTTGATTTAGGGTTAGGGAAAGAATCTGATTCCATTTCTTGGCCCAATTAACTCTCTTTTCATTCAGTTTATTCAGTTATTCAGCCAGTTAGTCTGTCAATACACCGTCACAGAGTGCCTGTGTTATGCCAATCTGAGGTCTAGAAATTGGTTCACAAAGGAGACTGACAGTCCCTCCTGGAGCTTATGTTCTCTACTCCCTGTTCTCACCCACCACAGAATTTTTTAATGCCTGCCTGTCTCCAGCAATGATTCTTCTCCGTTATGGACACTAGATCAGGTGCAGATTTTTTTAGTTAAACTTGCTCAAAATCTTTTAATTGCTCTTCGTTGCCCACAGACGAAGTTTCAGCTTCTCATTCGGGCCCGTTTGCAGAGACCCCTGCATGCCCTCTAGCCTCCTCTACCACCGTGGCTGCCATATCTGAGGCTTCTTCACCACTCGTTCTGGCTGGCTGACCCGCTCCTTTGATTTTTGTCTCCCACCACTTGTGCTCCTCACCACTTCATCTGGAATGCTCCACTCCCTCTCCAATGTCCAGATTATTAAAATCCAGCTCGAGCCTTCCCCTCTTCCATGAAACCTGGGCCCTGATGACCTCAGCCAGATGGGATTGCTCCAGATTTGAGCGCTTATGCTGACATTGTCTTGCCCACTTGCCTCGACCCCTACCCCAATCCTCATGGCTATTGTCTGTTATATTTTGGTGCCTGTGCTTTCCCTCCCAGGCCCAGCTATAAGCTTATGAGGACTGGGACTGCTGCTGTTGCAGCTTTTATCCAATTCACTGCCTGGCGCACAATAGGTATTGAGGAAATGTTTGTGGACCAATGGCCGGGTTCTGTCTGTTTCATTTGTGAGCTTTTTCTGAGCCTAAAGCTGCTGTTGCTATCAAATAGCAGAATGATCTTGTGCTGGAAAAGGGGGTACTTTTTCCTGTCCTATTTTTTATGTGTTTGCTGTGTTTCTCACACATAAATTCAAACTACTACTGTTTTACATATTTGGCAATTTTTCAAAGCTGAAATGGTGGTGAAATGGGGTTGTCAGCCAAAGGGGCAGCTGACTGAATTAGAAATGGTGTTTTGGCTGTAATCAAGGATACTCTATCTTTTTTTTATTTTTTTTTTATTTTTTATTTAATCTGTTTTCACTGATTCCTTCCCTCACTTCTGAATACTTTTATTTTATTATTTTTTTATTATTATTATTTTTTTAATTTGCATATGGGCAGGAGGCACCAGGGATCGAACTCCAGACCTCCAGCACAGCAGGTCGGAGCTCTGCCTGCTGAGCCACGGCAGCCGCCCAAGGATACTCTATCTTTACTTTAGCTTTAGTAATTATAAGACGGTATTTTCTGCTCTGAAGCCTCAGGTTTTTCCATCTTATCATGACAGATCCGATAAAGGATGTGGAAACCCTGAGAAATTGCACTTTGGCTAGTGTATTAAATACTGCCGCCTTCTGTACACCGTGTGAAATACACATTGACTCTCAAGAGGTCATCTTGTGTTACTCCTTTTCTTTTAAGCAAAAATTCCAATAAATTCTCCCAGATCATAGATGCTCAGCCATTTAAAAATGTGAACATAGAGTCTTAATCTTTGATTATATAAAAATAATTACATTATTATGTTTATTTTTATTCTTTACACTTGATAATGAAGCGTCTGTTGTATGTGATGAGATGGTATAATTTGAATTATTCAAGATATGGAATAAACCCAAGGTTCATGTAACCTGGCTTATTGTAAATTATAGATGTGTACCTAACCTATTGATGATCGATTTTATTAAGTTTGTTTAAAGGATAAACCAGCAGCTTTTAAAAATACCTACACAGTGCAGTGATATTTTATAAGAATAGTAAATTTCAGAGGAACAGTGTCTATAGATAATCTTAGAAAAGTGTTCCCCTTAAAATATTTAAGATTTTTAAAGCAAGGACATAAATTGTCTTTAAAATAGCATTAATTTATGGTTTTCCTTGATTAAGATCGTCCTTGGACATCTATATATTTATTTGCTGATGCTTTTAATTTTATCAGATCCTCAGAAGTAGGAGAGCTGGGCCAAAGGGTATGTGTGTTTTTTCACTTAGCTCTTTGAACTTAACATAGTTTTTGGGAAGTAATAGTCTCTAAATACTGCTTTGCATTATGCTTTTAAAAGCAGTTTGTGTGTGTGTGTGTTCCTGGAGATGTACCTGGGATAACCCTACTACCCTTTGTAGACAAAGGAAAATAATGATCAGTGAATACTGTTTTCTAGGATGTGATGACCCCCTTAAGCAAACAACAAGAATGGAGTATTAGCAATAATACATCCTTTTGAAAAAATGCATGTATTTCCCAGCTTAAGGCAGAACTTGTCCCCTTCTTGATTTTAACTATGCAGGGCTAGGGAAGAAATTTGGATAAATAAATTCCTTTACAGTCCTCTTTTTACTTTATTCAGTGATTCATCAAGGTTTAATTGGCTATCTGGGGGATCCTTTAGGCAAGTTAGAATGAGCTAACCGTTTCTAGTTGAGAATATAATCCTGGAAGATATACTAATTTGACTTATAGAGCCTTGTATTTATAGGCTGATATATATATATTTATATAGCTGATATTTGTCTGCCAACTTGCAAATTGTACAATTTGCTATTCAGTTGGGGCAGCCTGTCTCAGTCACAGAATTCCAGATTCCCTTCAACATCGCTGACAAGGGAACCGCCAGAGGCATCTCCAGAGGATTTATCTACGGAATGCTTTCTAGCTGAAAGAATGTTGCACACATCAAAAAATTTGTGATTTGAACATAAGTTCCGCATCAGGGCCTGAGACCCATCTAGCTCAGTGCAGTGTTCCTGTGAATTAAAACATTATGTTTCTGCACATCATTTTGAATGTTTTTGTGGGTGTCCATGAAGTGTACTGGTTGTTTTCATGTCCTGAAAGTAATTGGTGACTGTTCTGTTTTGCTGACTGCCGCAGCTTAATGCAATGGCAAACCGCGCTGCAGGGAAGGGCTATGAGAACGAAGACAATTATTCCAATATCAAGTTTCAGTTTATCGGGATAGAGAACATCCACGTCATGAGGAGCAGCCTGCAAAAAATGCTGGAAGGTAAATTATTTCCTTATAAACAGCATCCAAAAAAAAAAAAAGCGGTTAAATGTTGTAATGCTAAAGTGGAATAGGATAATCTTTTGATTTTAAAATTGCTTTTTTGTAATGATGCTACTTGCATAGATGTGATGTATCGGGAGGAAAATCATGTTACAGTGATTCTTTGGAACTAAAACAACCTCTCTCACTTTTTACAAGTGTTACTGTGTCTTCTGGTGATGGTTAGCCGTCAGGGACTCTCCAGTAGCACTTAACATCTAGGATAAAGTACGCAGGTATTTGGGATTTTTCTTTCTCCCTCATTATATTAATTTGAACCATGGTCAAAGCCAGGTGGAGATAAAAACAGCCCTACATTTAAAGCAATAACCAGCTGATATTGCATGGATAGTAGGTTTGTGAACTGTGCCCCTGAGTTTCTGAATGGCCTTATTAGAAGGGAGGATATAGGGACCCTGGTCCTCATTTCTTACCAGCAGCAACCCCTGCAGTACACGGGCCCATGCTCTGTGCTGCACACACACAAACAGACATAGACATTCACATGCTCTGGAGAAGAAATTAAAAGGGTGGATGATGGCATATAGAAGAAGTATTGATAGGGCCAAACCAGCAATAGTTGATTAGCAGAAACTAGTGCATTTCCAATAAAACCACCTTGAAGTCACCTACTGCTTTTGCTCCTCGTGATCGGGGGGCCCAGAGGCATCTGTGGCTGCGCAATGCCCTCCTCCTGGCTTGGGTGGGGACTGAGATGGGGATGCGGGGAAAGAAGAAAAACCATGGCTATCCCTTGGGAACCTGGGCGTAGATTCTCAGAGGCCTTTAAACACTGTGCATGTGCTTCTGGGGGAAGGTTCTGGAGAGACGTTGCCCAGTACTAAGGATGTAGGGCTGCCTTAATAGGACATGCAGCGTCTGGAATGAGGCAGGGCCAAGGGGGTGCTGAATAATTATTTTTTTTTCCAGGAATACACATTTGATCTCGGTTGCTTGTGCAGGTCTCTGCTCAATCAGAACATCAGGGCATAATGAGAACTTATACCAGCAGGGATGGAGAGGCTTGTGTACCCCAGACAGGCGTAATTTCCACTCTCCTTCCTGGATTTTCTGGTTCATCTCAGTCATTATGAAACATTGAAGAGAAGACATCAGCTAGGTTTTTGGCATCTGTTACCTGCTATGAAATGAGAGGGTTGGACTAAAATGGATCTGGGCCCTTCCAATTGGGACAGTTTGTAGGATCCTACAGTTTGAGGACCCCGATCAGAAATACTTAAAAATTAAGCATGTGAGGGTTTAGAAGAAGTCCCTTTCTGGACCTGAGAGAAATGATAGCCCCAAAACTGTCCCGGTCTTACTTCCACCTGTAATTTGCCACACCATGCATGACCATTTGAGATTCTTAAACTTCTGAATATTGTCATTTGTACTTTGGCTGTCTCTGCCCAAACCCGTGCTTTTTATATGTTGAGAAATTGTATTGATTGGGTAGTTACTGAAAGGGTAGTCTAATTTTAGTAGGAAGAGTATTTCTCATTGCAAAACTCATTGAAAAACATTTTGATGGATATTATTTACATTTTTTTTTAATTTGGTAAACTTCATAAGCTGACTTTTGAGAGCACAAATTTTCTTCTATCCAGAAAATCGCTCTCGAGGGTGCTGATAACATATGCATTAGGCTCTAGTTTTTTAATTGGCATTTATTTGGTGTCTTATGAAGAGCCCCTTCTCCTGCCCTGTGTCCTGACTCACTGCTTTTTTAAGGGAAAAGCAAACTGACCCAAGTTCCAGAGGGCAGCTCGGTTTCACAAGGGCTCACGGTCCTTCTAGACCACTTTGCTAGCTGTGTGTCACTGCAATAAGCAAGGACAACATCTGGATGCCTTTCGGTGGATTTGACCAATGTTTGACTCTCTGTTTTTACCGAGTAAATTATAAACCACTTGCGGAGGTGCAGCGGGTGGTGAAGTGATGCAATGAAGCCCATCTCCTGAGGCTTTTCTGTCCTTCAAATAGCAGTCCTTGGCATCAAAGAGATTTGAAAGTGTGCAGTGCTGGTCACTTAGCAGGAAGGGGAGTTGGACGTTTCGTTCATGGTTATTATTTTCATCAGTGTTTTATGGATATTGTCTGAGTAGATTTTGAATAACAGAAAAGCAAAATCGTTCACATTCTCGCTCCAAGCTGCTCTGTCTGTGAGCCAGAATGGCAGGATATTTCATCAGAAACTGAAATGTAGGACCAAGTTCACATCCTGCGTAGGTCCCTTTATGGAGCTGATTTCATTTTAACTTTTTTTTATATGTTCTAAACTAGACTTTTTTGGCGTGGCATTCGTAGCTCTCAATGAGGTAATAGTGACGCTTTTCAGTTTCATGGCATTTTTATAATTTAAGTATTTAACACTATAGCTTCCCTTTCGAGCAGTCACATTTTCCTCAAATAATCAAAGGATGCCCTACATTTTCTTTTCGTATAGAAACAGCTGATAGAAGAGCTTGGAGCAGGCCTTATTTTGAGGCTGGAGAGATGGTCATCATCACATGGGGAGCTGTTATCTCCTAGCACATTCTTGGGGTTGGTGAGAAAATCAATGAGAGGAAGGTGGAGAGGTGGAGAGAGAGTTATTTTCACATCTAGACTTGGGCTGCTTCCTTACTTCTTTTTATAAATACCTGTTTTCAAGGTAGACCTGTCTTTGTGAGAAAGATGATGATGTTTTCCTCCTTTTTCACTCAAAATGCTCTATCTTTTTGGATAGACATCTTTTGGATGTTGTCCAGAAAATTGCACTTTCCTCCAACTGCTGGTTTTGAAGCTGGATTACACGTGAATGCTAGATTAATATCATTGCCCATTGTGTAGTTCTCTGTAACTGGCCACTATTCATTAATTTATTCATTTAATTAAAAATGAATAACTGCTATGTGCCAGGCTTCATAAGTATTTTCACTTCAATGGTTTTATTTGATGTTCACAGCAGTACTGTGCAATACATGATGTTATCTGCATTTAAATAGTTGAAGACACTCAATCTCCAACAGTTTAAACAACTTAATCTGACAATTTTTTAAAGAGAAAACAGTAAGTTGAAACAAGTAAACATGAAGAAAAACATTTAAACTTGCTCTAGTAATTAAAGAAATGTAAGCAAGGACCTTGAGGAACCATTTTTCACCTTTTTAAAAAACATTAAAAGATGTCATACTGAAAAGAATGGTGAAACTAGTACTTTAAATTTGTCTGGTATCATTTAAATTGACTTAAGGAGACATATATTTTGTTTAGAGAGACAAAATATGTTTTCACCGAATGGTATCCCCTTAGGGAATAATCCAAAATATGGTTTAAAAAATAAAGACATGTGTGCCCATGTTGATAGCAGTAGTTTATTTCTAAAAGTAGATTAGACGCCTCATGAATGTTCAAAAATAGTAGGCTTATTAAAGAGTTTTTCTCTATCTTCTTGAAGGAAAATTTTGCTCCTGTTAGAAATAAAAAACACGAGGCATTGAAGACATGTGTTAACATGGGAGACTGTGTATAAATCCAAAAATCAGGTTGTAAAATTGTCTGCATGTTCTGATTAGCCATACGGTAAATCCTATGTATGAAGAAACACTAGGAGAGACCGCCCAGAATGATGATTAGATTAACATGTAAAGACTACGAGTAGATTATTTCGTTTTGTTTAAAAAGTATTCTCTGTGGTCAGTATATTACATTTTTAATTAAACAGCCTTTGCAGGTTCACATAACAAAACAGAATATGAACCTGGCACTTTCTATATCACAATGATCCTTACTGATTTGTGGTTCTTGATATTGGGCAAACTAACAGTTAGTAATTTATGGCGTGATTACTGTGGACCAATTTCCAAATTTTTAACTGTGTTTACTATCCTGTGGTAGCTACTCTTATTGTCCCCATTTTACAGATGAGGATATTGGGGCACAGAGGCTAAAAAATCTATGTTCACAATGCTGAGCCATAGAAACACGATTTACACCTAATTATTAACATGCATTCAGGGCCCCACTCTTAGTCGCGAGGCTTACTGCCTCTCGAGGTCGTGGGTTGAGGTAGAAAGTGCCCTGGTCCAAGTGTCTGAAGACCTAGCTAGGTTTGGGTTCTTACCTTAGTCCCTGAGCAAACTTGTGCAAATCTTATTTTCCTTTATTTGTAAAACAATGTAGACAGACTTATCACGAAGATTCCCTTGTATGCTATAAAGTGCTTTCCAATGTAAGGTGCCTTTTTGCTTTCTTTTGGGAAGCAATGATGTACTTTAAAATAAGCACTCAATAAAATTGGCAGGTGAATGGACTGTAGATTGCCATCCAAGCAAGGGTTTGCTGAGTTCAATGCTTTTTGATGGATCAGGTTTCTTAATTTCTTTACTCAAGAGTCATGGAATAGGACAGTACAATTTTCAGAGGCACCTAAGTACTTACCTCATGAGGAGGCCTGTGTCCAGCCAGTCAGCCAGATCCATCAAAAGTAATTTAATCAACAACATCTAAGACTTATGAGCGTTCTCTCAGCAAGCTGTGTTATGGATACGCACCTCAGTCTGCCAGAGGATCAGGTGAGCAGGACACAGCATATGGGACAAAGACCCAGTGTCACTTCAACTATTTGGGCAATACTACGCTGAGGGACTATTTGAAAGTGGGGCAAGCAGATTGAATGTAAGAGATCCCAGTCTGTTTAGCTGGTCCAGAACCATAACCATGACTTTGTCCTATACCCTGAATATTTGGGCATTGCCTATGGAGAAAGTTCTATGTGAAAATCAGGTGGCCTCAGAAATCATATCCAATCAGTACTTCTCCATGACATTTCTGAGCCCTGATGATTCAAAAGCTTCTTTAGGTATAGAAAGGATGGTTGATAGCTGAGAACTTGGAGTATGTCTCGTGACCACCATGGTGGTAAAGGTTATGGGCTTTCAATTTCCTGCTGTAATTTCCCTGCCAGGTTGCTTTGGGTGGGCCAAGGCCTAAAAAGGGATAGTCACTGACAAACCCAGGTCCCAGATGGCCATGACATGTTTCTCTCTGCTCATAGAGTTAAAGTCATGGCTGTCAGTTCTGAGGTCCTTTTTGTTTGGTACTTAACTTCCCCTCCTCATGGCTTTATTAAATGATGACTAATTTAACCTTGAAGAAAGTTCAACCCTTTATAGGTATTTCAAACTAAACTTTTTGATTGAGAAGTGAATATTTCTTCTCACATTGCCTACAATTTTATACTATGGCACTGTGGACTTCTGACTTTACCATTATTCATTTCCTCATATTACTCATCCATTAGATTAGACAACCAACAAGTCTTGGCTGAAAATTGAGTCCTCATTTTTCCTGAAATTTGGCATCACACCAGCACCAGCCTCCCTGTAGAAAATGCCCTTTCCCATAAAAGTGGAACTAGATGGCTTCATACAGAAATAGTGATTGTGAGGCTCTCTAATGAGTCTTCCACTAGACCACCAGGCTTCACTAGTTATCAGTGCATGGTGCTTTGGAGGAAAGACATGGATCAAGAGTGTGTGTCTAGCCCTCTGTGTTATGTGAAGGGGTAGAATGCAACTGCTAGAGTGCTGGATGTTATTGACCAGCCTGGACAATGATTTTCTGTGCACTGAGAGGAAGGAGCATGGCCCTTTAGGGCGGATGTGTTATGGACTGGATCCAGCTCTGGTACTTACTGGCTGTGGGATCCATGGGTGAGTCAGTTAACCTCTTTGAACCACATTTTCCAATCTGAAAATTGGGAGTCAGTAATGCCCTATGTGGTAGATAAAGTTTGTAGAGCAAAGGGTACGATACCTACTTACAGTAAGTACTTAATAAAAATAGGAGCTATAACAGTTAACTCAGAGGTTCATCCATTCATCAGACAATTCTTGAGAGTTTTCTGTGCTAAGCATTGGATGGAAAAAGGATTCATTCATCATTACAAAACGAAGCAACTGATCTTAATGTAAAATTCATGGGAGGAAGAAGTGATCATTTTGCCTTATTAGTGATCTTACCTTGGGTAGGTGAGATGGTTGAATGTCTTAAATGCATGTCAAAGTCAAAATCTTCATCTTTGGGAGACATTATTGAAGGAGGGGACAGGAGAACGTGAAGTGATTGAATGAGAGAATAGAGGCTTTTCATCCTAATTATGCTTTATCTTACTGTACAAAGATTTAATTTAATTTTTCACCCTAAGATTTATCGTTTTGCATGATGTTTGATTTTTTGGTTGGCTTAGTTTTGGACTAGGCTATCTAACAAAGGAGTACTTGTAGAAGATTGCTTATTCCATGAAGCTAAATATAAGCATGACTAATTTTAGTTGCAAGGCAAACTGTCTTTCCAGAATGTTATGGTAGGGACTTGGCAATTCCGTATTTGATACATGAATCTGCCTGCCAGTCAAAATGATGTCTCAAATTTGATGGAAGTGTCGGTGCTGACAGCTCTCTCCAGCTGGTGTGATGAATGTGGAATGAGTCCTACCCTACTCCCTCGGCTGCGTACGCTGCTTATTTCCCCACTTCAGCTTTTTGCTGTCAACACCTTAATATCACGTGATTTTTGGACTTAAATATCTTTTATATCCACCCCAGACTTCCGAGCCCCTCAGCACACCTTGTCTTTTCACAGCCTAAACTTCGGTATCTGTGCCCATTTGCTTAATTGTCCTCTTTAGACAATATCATGCTTTAAACCCCACCTTCAATTCAGTTCCTTTTCATCTTGCCTTTGTTTGTATAGTGACTCTTAATTATTCTGTATTTATAGTAAAAAAATCACAGGGAAATTGGAGTCAAGAGGCCTAGATTCATACCGCAACATTCTTACTTCTGCTGCAAACCCCTGAGCTCATTCCTGTTCTGCTATTTGAGATACTGTATATACTATAGATGGAAGGCCCTGGAGGGTCATTGAAAAAAAAACCATCAAGCACCATGCTTTGAATAATTGCAATACATGCAATAGAAGTGGACAGACATATTTTTAAATTTATTTGCAGCAAAGGTTATGTTTTGTTTTGGAGTGGGGGGTGCATGGTCTGGGAATCGAACCCGGGTCTCCTGCATAGAAGGTGAGCATTCTACCCCTGAACCACCCATACACCCCACAGCAAAGTTTTTACACACCACACCAATTAATATTCACACCTTACTGTTCTTAACATGTTAAGCTGAAGAACACAGGTTCTCACTATATGCTGTGCACTCGTCTTGAGACATGAAATTCACATGCAAAGCTAGTAAATGCCTCTTATGTAAACCTGATGCTTGATTGTCTTTAGGCCAGTGGCAATACTGGAATATATATGTGTGCACCTGTTTACGTACATTTACCTACCTACACACATACATGTTTATTAGCAGCTGTGTGCATGTATGTGTACAATTTTCTACACTACTAACTCAAGCGATGCTAGCACAAGTACACAGAATTTAGACTTCATTGTACCTTACCATTGAACATGATCATGAAGTTTTTCAAAAGAAAACGAGGCCATAAGAAAGTGGCTTTCAGGGCTGTTAACTGTGTAGAGATTCCAGAAAAATCTCATCGTGAATAAAGCTGGTGTTATTTTAAATAAAGACTAAGTCTTTAATCTTGTTGATGGCCCATGGAGTAGTGAATACACAAATCTGGGCAGTTAATGGAAAGTTCTCTGTAATGAGACTGGCATGGGTGCAGGATGGGGAGGGAGCGCCATCGACATTAATAAATGGAATACAATTCACATTTTATCTATAATAAGTTGAACACAATTTTGAAGTTTATTCTGTCCCTGCCGTGGGCTCTCAGTAAAATAGAGGGACTCCAAAAACCGGACTTAACCAAAAGCTTCCATTTTCCAGACCATAATTAAGTCCTCTTTGAATGGTTTTCCCTGTTAGGAAGTTCAATGGACAGAGATGATCATTTTACTTGTTCTTTGACAGCTGTCTCATTGGGCTTAGCCATCTTTACTTCTGAATGGGAAAGGAACTTTTCAAACATCAGCAGAACTCGGTTGTGTGTCTGGCTGGTAATCAAGGGCAGGCCCATGTGCATTTCCACTTTAGATCTTATGGTCCAAGAAAGACCTCTCCATAAAGGTTCAAATAGAGAATTTCTTTCACCTTTGCTGGCCCCCACCCAGCAGCTATATGGGAAAATGAGATTTGGTGTAGGAAATATCTAAGAAAGATCATCAGGGTCTTAGTTTCTTCTGAATAAATTTCCACAGGCTCCTAAAGTATATATCTTTTCTTTTTTTTTAGTGTAGTTTGTATGTTTTTAGGATTTAATTGCCCCGTTATGTCAAACAGGCATTACAAGAACCAGGCATTAATCCCCTGGCTAATAGGTTTCTCTGCTATCTGTGGCATATGCACCTGATGTCAGCTGAAATGAACTTTGCTCAGCAAAATGGTTTGGGTTTGGCAACAAAAGTGAACAAATCAGTATTTCTGTCCTATGCTGAGTTTATCCAAACAAACCCAATGGTTTTATATTTAAAATTCCAGGCATCACTTGTCTCGGTCTCAAGTGCACTTCACTCTGTCCATGTGTCTTCGTCATCTGCAAAGCAGTTTGCTTTTAACACTAGCCCTCAACATTCAGGCGGAAACACCCTCTTCATTGTTACCTCGCCTGAAAACCTGGTGAGATTATTTTACCTAGCAGATGCAATTTTCAGGCTCCTGAAAACCTTCCCCTTCTTAGCACCAGAAAAAGAGCTGACATTGCAAGCGTTGCAGCAGCTTGTCTCCTTGCTGTGGAAGCTAAATGAAGAGGGAAGCTTTCGAACAGTCTCTCTTGCAGGACACCTTGGGGCCTTGTTCTTTCAATGGCCCTTTCCTGTCTTGCTTTTCACTCCGGCCTTTTCCAGATTAACTGGAAAACCTGGTATCTTTATTTTTTAATTTTATTTTTATTTTTTGGCATGGGCAGCCTCCAGGAATCGAATTGGGGTCTCCAGCTCAGCAGGCGAGAATTCTTTCCACTGAGCCACTGTTGCACTGCCCTGGTGTCTTTATTTTTAAACTTGTTGTCATTTCCATGCCCTGTGGGAAGAGAAGGTGAAAAGGATCACTTGTTCTTGGGTTGAGCTTTAGGATGTGGGTACCAAGATATACTTTAGGCTTGCTGGACTTTTAAAAATAAGTGAAAATGCTAACTAGCCCTGAGCCCTTCAATGTAACCTGAAATTTGGCCTTTTTGAGGGGCAGATGTGTGGGAGTGAGAGGTGGGAGGCACTGTTTGCAATGGAAATGTTATCTGCCGGAGATTTAAAGGAATCCTTTGAATCCTGAGCTCCACCGGGTGGAATGTGTATATTTGAGGATTAAGTTTGAACATTCTGGGTCATGGCCCGAGGTTGGACAGAAAGATCAAACAGCAGGGGCCCAGGGAGTGGCGAGAGCTCAGAGGGTGCTGGTGTTTCCTGCAGGCTTCCAGCCCGGCTAGGTCTGTGCGCTGTGCACAGGCAGAGGTTAGCCTGCCGCGTGGAGGGCCTGTCTGGTATTGCCGGGCATGTCACTGACGATGCATTTCCCCAGGGTTGCATCAAGGAAGCCAGGGCTTGCTTAGCTTTCAATAGGGGCAGGCGTTTTGCCTGTGCATCAGATTCAGCCTCCTGTCTTCAACCTGGGTACATCCTCTTCTGCAGTCCCAGGAAGACCTTCCAAGGTGTGCCCAGGCTAGACTGCCTGCAGGGAAGTAGCTTCTAGATCATCAACATCTGTCTGTATGTCCTCCTCCTTTCTGAAAATGATGAGCTCTGCAATAGAATGCGCCTCTGATCCAGGCTTCAGGCCAGCCCTCCTGTCCCACCTCCCCTTCCCAATCGCCGTTCACCCTTCACCCACACTCTCAGTCATATTATGATGCATAACCCTGGGGTGTATGAAAGAGTACCTAGTTCTAAAAATTATTTTATGATTGCTGTCATCTGTGGTTCAGAATTGAACTATTTGTCCTTTTTTCTGTGGCTCATAGATGTTAGAAAAATGAGAGTGAACTCTCTATTGGTTGGCTTCTTTGGGAGCAGGACATTCGATAGAGTTGGAAGGGTACTTAGATGTAATTTATGGTATATTTTCCCTATCACAAGAATGAAGAAATCAAGTCTCAACGAGTTTAGATGACTTTTGCAACATTACACGGCTATTTAAGGACAGAACTGGGAATAGGAAATAGGGGTCTTACTGTCATGCATCATAGGGTATGTATAAACCAAAAAAAAAAAAAAATCTGCTGAACGTTATTTAATTTTTATTGTTGGTTTATAGGACTCCTCAAAAGAGCTTATGGGTATAAAACTTGTAAGTTTGTCAATTGTTACTTAGAATAGTAATTCTAAAGCTTTTTTATGCTTTATGTTAAATAAAATATTAACTCTCTAGATAAAAGTTGCTTGTGATAATATTATAAAAGTGTTCACACACTTGCCTTAATTGTATAAATGTAGATATCTTTAGGAACTTAGGATTTCTTCAAAAGGAAAAAGCCCTAGCAATGCTCTAGAAAGGTTCAGAAATATGGGAGCTCTTTTTTAAGATCGTTAGCTTTACACTTATGGATAGAGATTATCAGCAAGGGGAATTTGAGTCTTGCTGTTTAAGACTTTTAGAATTGTTCCATTTTGCATTTTTATAATTGTCCTAATCAGAAGTGGTTGAGTGATGAGAGTTCTACCTAGGAAAGTGCTGGATGACCAAGTGAGTTATGTGATTTATTTTTTCCCTTCATAGCACTCTTAATTCAAGCGCTCCCGAGTGGGCCATTTTGAATATCTATGCTGTAAGAGTATGTAGATGTTCATGTTTGAACTTTTGCTATGGTAACAGTCAACAGCTTTCATTAACATGGAGTATTTAAACTTTACACATGTAGTACTTCTAAACAGATGCAGGGATCCTCTGTGACCAGAGAAGATCAAACAGCCTTGCTTGAAATGGTTCAATAGAAGCAAGTTTAGTAAGCTTGAATGTCCATCTTGAGTTGGGTCTCCTAGAAAATATCTACTACGGGGAAAGAATATGAATGAATTCCCTGCACAAGGGGAGCATATGTAAAATGAGATATCCCCTTTATTTTGTTTTGATGATGCGACTTATCTTGCAGTGTGTGAACTTAAATCTCCCTCGATGAGTGATTTTCTGTGGGGACTGGAGAACTCTGGCTGGCTAAGACACATCAAAGCCATCACGGATGCAGGCATCTTCATTGCAAAGGTACACGATGGCAGAGAACTTGGATTAAGGGGCAGACCAGCGAGCACAAGCTCACTTCCTGACGGAGGCCCCCTGGCCTCCCATCTGGGCTCCCCCTGTGCCGAGCTGAGCTGCAGCGAGAGGGTAGAGCAGGCTCTGCAGACCTCTGTGTACTTTGCCCTGAGCAGATGTGATTTTCTGAAAGGAGGTACAGTGCTCACCTGATAGTATGTCCCCACGGCAGTTGAATGATAAAATACCTGCAGAATATTCTCTCTTCAGTTGGGCTTGTTCCTGAAAGGTAGGAAAGAATTTCTGTAGGAGAGTTCAGCCAAATATGAGTTACTTCAGTAATAGGTGCCTGGAACCTATATCTTAGTGAATAGATTTATCCCTCTTTTTAATCCTGGCATAGGCAAAATCCTGTTGCTGCGGCTGGTTGGTGGATTCCTTTCTGCCATAAGAAGCATCTACTTTTTTTTTTTTAATTTGTGCATTTTTTTTTTAAATTTGTACATCATTGTCCTAAATTATACCATCTCAGTCTTTATCTTCTATCTTTCCTTCTGATTTCATATGTACCTGCAGCCTTCCTCCCTCTGTCATGCTCACATTCGGCTTCATTCACTGTACGTATATTATTGTGAACTTATATTATTGCTCCTATCAGGTAGTATTATGCTATCCATTTCTGAATTTCCACAATCAGTCCTGTTGTACAGTCTGTGCTCCTTCAGCACTAATTACCTAGACTCTACCCTATTTCTAGCTTCTGATAACCTGTGTTCTTAACTTAAATTCTCCAAGTTCATTCATTAATGTTAGTTCATATTAATGAGATCATACAGTATTTGTCCTTTTGTTTCTAGCTAATTTCACTCAGCATAATGCATAGGAAGCATCTTGCTGCAACTTTTGTACAAACTGTCCCCAAATGCATCATCCATTTGTGCAGTGTTCTTTTATAAATTCCTCTCAGATTTAGGCCAAAAGCGAACTGCGTTTTTTTCTGCTGACATGATATGCACCCCTTTATTAGAGAACTCATCTGTTCAGCACATATGTACTTAGTGGTCAGGCACTGACCTGTGCTGAAGGTGAAATGCTGAATAAGGCAGATCAAATCTGTACCTTCACAAAGCTTATGTTCTGGAGTGGAAGAATTTCAGGTAGTGATATGTTCTGTGATGAAATCACCAACGCTTTTAATGTATGCTTCCTGCCAATACACTTAACTTGAAAAATTGTGTGCACATTTACAGTAGCAAATTCTTTTCTTAAGCAGAGATATTCCAGTATAATTATTATCTTTGTTTTCTCCCCCTTTCCCTGCCTCTGGACCCATTAGTGTGCTCTTATCTTTTTCTCTCTTCTTTCATGGTTTTATAACTTATAGTTTCTGCCACTTTGCCCTTTTGGAAATGGGTAGGACCAGTGACAGCTTCAGGATTTCAGTATTGGAACGACTTAAGGCGGGAACCACGAGGGGAGAGAGGATCTCAGGTGGGCCAGGGGATATGCCATGAAGATGTATTTGCATAGGAAACTTACTTTTATTGAATACGTCTGTTTATTTGAGGTGGCTTGGCTGGTGGCTCCTGGATGTAATGGGAAGGCTTTAGCCACCAGCGCCAAGCCACTGCCTGGCTCTGCCCTAAGGAGGTGAGGCTGGAATGCGAAATAAGTGAATGTTTTCTCTCCTGTTTCTGTCTGTAAGTATCAAACCAAACCCAGTTGTGATGAGAGATATTTGCCTCTTTACAGCCATCCTTTGTGACTCTTCCCACTTGTTTTTGTAGGCGGTTTCAGAGGAAGGGGCAAGTGTGCTGGTTCACTGCTCCGACGGCTGGGACAGGACTGCCCAGGTGTGCTCGGTGGCCAGCCTTCTGTTGGACCCGTACTACCGGACTCTGCAGGGCTTCACGGTGAGTGCGGCGGGGTGACTCCCCTAGGCGCTGCCTGCGTCAGGAGGGCACCTCTCTTTGGGCACAGATTGACAACTATTTTTTTCCTCCCATCCATGTTATTATTTTTTCTTTTTTAAAAAATTTTGTTTCGACAAATCTTCACACACGTACAGTTCATACATGGTGTACACACAATAGCTCACAATATCATCACATAGTTGTGTATTCTTCACCATGATCATTTTTAGAGCATTTGCATCACCCCAGAAAAAGAAATAAGAAGGAAAAACTCCTATATCCCATACCCCTCATCCCTCCCTCTCATTGACCACTAGTATTTCAATCTACCCATTTTATTTTACCCCTTACCCCCTCTATTATTTATTTTTTAATCCTTTTTTTTTTTTTACTTACCTGTCCATACCCTGGATAAAGGAAGCATCAGACACCAGGTATTCACAATCACACAGTCACATTGTAAAAGTTATACCTTTAATCGTCTTCAGTAATCAAGGTAAAAAAATAAAATTAAATTAAAAATAAAAATGAAATGTAAAATAAAAAAGAATCAAGGTAGTGGAACACAGCTCAACAGTTTCAGATACTTCCCTCCACCCACTCCAATGCACCATAAACCAAAAAGGATTATCTATATAATGCATAAGAAATAACCTGCAGGATAACCTCTCGACTGTTTGAAATGTCTCAGCCACTAAAACTTTATTTTGTCTCATTTCTCTCTTCCCCCTTTTGGCCATCAATGTTATTTTTCTCTTAGGTGATGATCGATAGGGATAATTAAATAGCAAAACGTGACCTAGGCTCAGAGTAAAGAGGTCAGTTTCTGGGATGTTGAAGATAATTCACATCAACGCTATTAAATGTGAAATTTGGGGCCAATATAAACTATACTCAGAAGTTGGTAAAATAGTGCACATTGTCAGCTCATAAATATTTCTAGCTTAAGTTAAGAGTGTGGGAGTGTACAAGAGAAAACACTTTCAGAAAAAATATCTGGAGCAAAATTTTCCTGTATTGTGTATGTGAAGAGACCTTGGGAGGAAACACTGGTTTTACTTTCAGTTTTTATTTTTTATGTAGTCCTTCACAACTCTGGATGAGAAATGGAAAATTTCACAGTAGTTTTGCTCTTTCCTGAAGGGGTACATAGATGCATCCTCTCCTAGTGTTTGCACCTTTTGGGTGTGTATCAAAACCTGACATGTTGCTTCCATTTAGACATTTAAGACACACTGTAGAGTATTTGTGCAGTTACCTGGTGTGTTACTTAGGGTTCTCTAGAGAAACAGAACCAACAGGAGAAATCTGTAAATATGAGATTTGTAAAGGTGTCTCATGCAACTGTGGGGATGGAAGAGCCCAAAAGTCATAGGGCAGGCTGTGAGGCTGGCGGCTCTGATGAAGGGTCTGGACGAACTCCACAGGAGAAGCTCGCTGGCTGAAGAAGCAGTGAAAGAGTCTCTCTCTTCGTCCTTACAAGTCTTCAACTAATTGGGTTATCTCATTGAGGGAGGTACGCTTTAATTGATTGCAGATGTAATCAGCCACAGATGCAATCAACTGAATGATGATTTAATACACCAGCCTTCTGGTTGATCAGCCAGCCACTAACTATCCTTGTAGCAATGGTCAGGCCAGTGCTCGCCTGACCAGACAACTGGACATCATCACTTGGCCAAGTTGACAGCAGAATCTAACCATCACACTTGGGTTAGCAGAGCTGCAGCTAAGCTGCTACAGTTGTCTTAAATTAACTGCGGGGACTTCCTAGTGCCTGGGAAATGACCGGGTTCCTGCCTCTTGGTAGAAAGTACATTAGTGGGTCCTGAATCAGGCTAGGGATAGAAGCTTCCAGAGGAGCCTAATGGGGTGGATGCACTGCCAGATCTCTTCCTTCATCAGTAACGCCAACTGACATCTGCAATAAGAAGAGGCAGGTTTCCTTTGGTGGACTTTTTCATTGTTTTTCTTTTTCTTTCTTCTTTTGGACGCATCAGAGAATTTCCCGTTCTCTGGGACAGCATTGAGACGGCAGAGTGACACTTGTGTTTCCTGTCCCTCTCCTAGACTGCGGGCAGGAGGGCTGGATTTCTCTAGTGTCAGCTGAAGAAGGGAAGGGCCCCCAGTCGCATATGGACATGGGGCTCCATCCACTGTTTCTGCCTGAACCTTGTGCCTATCTGCATTACCATCCTTTCCCACCCCTCACTCATTCTCACCCTGCCCCAATGAGCGTACAACTCACAAGGAAAGCCTCTAGAGTTGTCAAGGACTCACTTCACCAACTCTCTATATTTTTAAAAACAGAACCCCCTGGCTATTTTAGAGCATGTGTGATGATGATGGGCCTATTCTATGATATTAGATTTAAAATCAGACTGCTTGAGATTATAAACTCGTGTTAACCCTGATTCCAAAGCAGGGGTGAAACTTCTAATACATTTCCTTCCCCGTTATTAGGAGTCTTCTAATGTGTAGTAAATATCATTGGAAAACATTCCTGTCTAATTGTTTTGTATAATAAAGGTGGCATTTTATATTATACCAAGAGGCAACATCATAAGGTGGTTAGGAGGTGGCTTTGGAATTTAAAAGAGCCAGGTGAGGAGGTGGCACCCAACACTTCCTCATAACAAGATCTTAAGTCTTTGCTTCAGGTTCCCTTTCTGTAAAATGAGAGTGATAATCCTGTCCCCCAATTAAATGAGATCATATATGAAGCAATATGCATGTGCGTGGTCATGCATCTGTGCCCACTGAGTTTTCATATGGATGACCGCCATGTTTGCCCTTTGGACATGTATCTTTCTTGGTGGATATTGCCCACCCATTCTTTGCAGGTAACCTTGAGAGAGTGACTTCTGCTCTGAGTACATCTCAGTCCTTCAGCTTTATTGGTTGTGGTCTGTTATTTTTTCTTGTTTGCTTCTCTCCATGATAATTATATTCTTTCTTGTGTAGGTATTAGTTGAAAAGGACTGGATTTCCTTTGGTCATAAGTTTAATCACAGGTAAGGATTTTTTTTTTAAATCTGTTGTTTTGAACGTTCAGAATAAAAATAATCTGTTTCTAAACTTTCCAACTGTCTGAGAAAATAGCATTATTTTTAAAAGAGTTCTTACTTTGTATATCTTATTCAGGAAGTTCAGTAGTGTTTGCTGTATACATTAAATTAGCAGAAACATGACATTCTAACTCTGACTGTACTTAATATTAGTTGGACAGAACTGAGCTAATATTACATTGTTCCCGGAAAGATGGAGAAGGCTTTTTCATTAATTGACCTAGAAAGGATGGGCTCTCCCTTCCTCCTACCATACACAGTTAATTTCCTAAATTATTCCATATTGGAAATGAATATTGAGTATGAAGCAACATTTGCTTTAAATTACAAGTTGTGAAATGTTTGTGGAACAGTTCCTCTTTGACTTTTCACAATGGGGGTTCAAGTGGGTTGGTCCTAAATCATCTGTGCCTTAGGTGAAGTTTATCCTGGATGTCTCTGGAGAGATAATGTAGGACAGTGTCTCAGGCTTTGGAGGCAGACTGATCTGACTTTAAATCCAGGCTGTGGCATTTGCTAGATGTGAAGCCTTGGGCATCTGTCCCCTCTGAGCTTTGGGCTCTCATCCGTAAAATGGGGCACCCTCCCTGTTTCGGTCTACTAAAGCTGCCAGAATGCAATATACCAGAAATGGTTTTTAAAAGGGGGGATTTATTAGATTACAAATTTACAGTTCTAAGATCATGAAAATGTCCAAATTAAGTCATCAAGGAAAGGATACCTTCTCCCCCAAAAAGGCTGCTGGCATCTGGGACTCCTCTGTCACATGGGCAGGCATATGGTGACATCTGCTAGTCCTTCCCTCCAAAATGTCTCTGGGCATTTCTCTGTTAGCCTCTTTGAGTTCTCTCCAAAATGTGTCTCCCTTTTATTCTCTCCAGCAAGGAGATAAAGACCCATCTTGAATGGACGGGGTCACATCTCCATGGACACAACCTCATCTAAAGGTCTCATGCACAATTGATTTGCCTCCACAGGGATGGATTTAGAGAACATGGCCTTTTATGGGGCACATAACAGCTTCACACCAGCACACTCCCTATTCCACAGGATGATAGCAAGGATTAAAAAAAAGTCTGTGTAACTAGCCTAGCTCCTTATCTGGCACATGTAGCAGACTCTCAATAAACAGAAGTTCTTGTTTTCTGGAGCCACCAGCCTCCTTTGATTAGTGTTGATGAAAATGTCTACCTTCTATTCTATCATTCTCTAATCTCTGAATGTTAAATGTTGTAGTCTAGTTTTTGGCACTGAAATTCAAATTTTGATAGCACATTAATAATTTCATTAGATATTTGATATAGTTTTAACTGTATCAATGTGTTGTATAAATTCTAAGTACATGGAACTGCCCTTATATATTTTTTTAGTTTTTGCAGTTAGCATTAACTGATCATTAGTTATGTGGTTTCCTGGTATTCCATTTTATAATTAGTTATTTTTTACAGGAAAATGTGATAATCCATTTTATAAATGAGAAAGTCAAAGTCCCTAAACACTTAAGTGACCCAATCAAGATCACATTATTTTCAGTTTTTAGGTTCTACTGGGCAGTTAGGATCTCAAAGACAGAAGACAGGGATGGAAAGAACATAGGGAATGGCTGAAGACTAGCTGGATAATTGTTAGTCTCATGAGGAAAGAATGTATCAGGCATATCTTTTTTAATTTACCAAAGTTTTGAGAAGATGCTTCTAGATCAAGAGTTGGGAAGCTCTTATACTAATCATTGCTCATTTCTGTTCCTTGAGAGTTGATTATCTGCTGCTAAGAAGATGAGGGTCTATATTGTTAGTTTCTCTTTGGTGGCACGCAAATAACTTTTTTAGATTCCTTCTAAAAATCACATAGCAGTGTAAAAGGCTAGGCAGTTTTCATTAGAAACCAGTATAAACATGAGGCAGAAGATTCTGATGTACTCTTGAAAAATAAGATATAGGAGACATAAAGGTATCTGTGAACTCTTTGGACACATGGAGATAAGTTATGTGACAAGTTTAACTCTGCTATAGAAATAGAAATCGGTCTAAAAATTTGAGTAACTTCACTGTTTCTCCAAACTATTTGTCTTTCTTCCTCATCCTTTCCCAACAATAGAAAGTCAAAACTACTGTTGTTTGGACATTTCCTCCCACTTTCTCTTAGGCACTAATTATAATAAGACAGATTTATTTCAAGACTTCTGCTGTGAAGTCTGTATTAAAGAGTACTCTTTTTCCTTGAAGAGATTCCTTGAATTTTCTCTCTGGCACTAATGCTTTATTATGCAACTTTAAAATATGAGCACATTCCTTTTCTATCTAAACCTTAACTATAAAGATTCTCCTGAAATTGGAATTTAAATAGTCCTTTTTCCCACTTCTTTCTGAGTTTATAAGATTTCTTTAGAAATTAGAATTTTTCTTATGATTGTTTTTCCATTTATAGCTTTCTTAATAAAAAAATGCCCTGAAATGTCTCTAATACTTTTTTTATAGATATGGCAATTTAGATGGTGACCCAAAAGAAATCTCTCCAGTTATTGACCAGTTCATTGAGTGTGTCTGGCAGTTAATGGAACAATTTCCCTGTGCCTTTGAGTTCAATGAGAGATTTCTGATTCACATTCAACATCATATTTATTCCTGCCAGTTTGGAAACTTCCTGTGTAACAGCCAAAAGGAGAGACAAGAACTCAAGTAAGTGTTTTGATGTCTAAATTTTATCTAAGAATTTTGGCAGTTGAGAATTTTAGATGGCCTTCCTTAATTTCGAAAAGAGTATTTGATTTAGTCACATCTATATTAACAGATTAGTATTCTTTTCTTTTTCCTGACATCATTTCATAAATTATTTAAATGTCACAGTCTGACAAAGATATGTCCAGGTTCTATTCCCCTCCCACTTCCCAGTTTCTGCCTTATATCCATAGGCAGATTGGTAGAAATGACACATTGATAATTAGAGGAAATTTCCTAGAATCAGAGAAAGTGATTTTTGCATTTAAAACAAAAAATTTAGCTATTTTGATGGATAGGCTCTCATAATAAAAATTACAAATGTAACTGGGAAAGCGAACTTGAAACTCAAGCCTCTGTTCAGATTCAAGTTTTATTGCTTTTATCCAGAGGGGAAAACCAGATAAAATGTTGACTTTAAAGTAAATTATAAAGTCAATAACTTAACAAAAGCAAAGTGATTTATGAAGTGCAAATGAGAGGACATTTCCATAAAATCAAATGATTTCAGCTGTGGTGTATATAATATCAGATTTAATTTTAGAGACTATCAGTTCAAGTAAAATAGACTCTGTTTTATATTGTCTGAGTTGAACAAAGGACACTTGCTTTTTCTAGTGGGTGCTAGTTTATATTTCCTCCAAGGAACTTCAAGAGGGGTTCCTGATAAAAGGAGATGATTTAAATGTAGCGGGTTGCAGTTTTTACACTCAGCTATTTGTTTGAGGTTTGTGGCACTAGATTAGCCAGTTCTAATGATAGCTGTTTGGGCTTGAGCCTTGCTCTTCCACTCACTAACTGTGTGACCTTGGGAGACCACCTGGCCTCTCCATGCCTCAGTTTTCTCATCCGTAAAATGGTCATGTCTTATAGGAATTCACTGAGGAGTAAATGAGACCAAACATGTTTAGAAGAATACCTGGCAAATAATAGATGTTCAGTAGCCATTGGGGGAAAGAACAAAAACAGAAAACTGCAGAGCAGCCTTATTTTACTTTCAGAGAGGAATTAATCAACTTGTCAAGGTCACTACAGACAGAGGACCTGAAACTATTAGCATACTCTTCTGCAATAACATGAAGCTGGAGACAGAGATGGTAGATGTCCTTGCAACAGAACAGGGCCACCTGCTATTCAGATAGCAATTTCTGGTTCCTTTCCAGCTTTCATATTACATATGTTTGATTTGCAGGAATTATGATAGACTATTCTCTTTATAACAGAATTCAAGAGAGAACGTACTCTTTATGGGCTCACCTGTGGAAGAATCGGGCTGACTACATGAATCCACTGTTTCGAGCTGATCACAGTCAGACCCAGGGAGCCCTTTGTCTCCCTGCAGTGCCGTGCAGCTTCATGTACAAGTATGTAAACCTCCAGTACCTTCCTGGGTGTGGTTATGAATTTAGATTCTCTCTCTGCTCAATATTTTGGAGGCAGACATGTATGCAGGACTGAATTTCAAGGACTTGGGGGGGGGACACAAAATGTTTTAGAAGAGGAACCTAGAACATCTGATTTGGTGGTTTTTTGTTCTTTTTTTTTTTTTTTGCTAGTGGGTATCCATTACTATTTCTTCCCTTCTCTTCTTTTCCCTTCTCTGACTCTCCTTTATAGTTGTTTCAAATATTAGGTACTAGATGCAGAGGGAATCATGCTACTAAATCTCAGTGCCAAGTAACGAGATTATGGCTCAAATAAACTCTTTAGATAAGCAACAAACCAGGGCAGCTTTTATTAGCTTACATGGATTTAAATACTGAAACCATACACTGAGTCATAAACGGAATACAGTAGGTAAATTCTACTTAATTGCTATTCTTTAAATCATTTTATAAAGGAAGTTATCTATATTGAATATAGTTATGTCTAGTAAGCATTATGGCTTTGTGTGTGTTGGTTCTTCTTAGTGGCTTCCATAGGTTTTCCCATTTAGTAACAGAATCATTTGGTAGGTAGGAAAGTTAGCATGCTGACCGATGTGGCTACACACATCAAACAGTGATGTGAAAGTGTTGTCCCATATGTGGAATTCTTTTCAGAATTTAACGTTCTATAAGAATAATATCAGTTTATTTAAAAAAACTTAAAGGAGGAAAGAAAGGAAGGAACAAGTCTAAATAAACCAGGTACCTTTTAAATTAAATGTGGAATCGTGAGTGTAGGTAGAAAATTTTGACATAATTACCTCTTTGTCTCCACTGAATTAAGTCGTGATGGATGTGCCCTTGTGGAAATTATTTTAAATTAGAATATTTTGGGATGGGGAGAGCAGGGTGGCATCTTACAGATTCTACTAGGTATGTATGTTATATTTTCTTTCTTGACTTCTTCTCTAGGCTTGTTGATTGATATACAAATATGGCTCAGAAGTCCGTTAAAGGACAACCTCACAGAGAATAAACTGAGAATTTATTCAGAAATAAATAAATAAGCACATTTCTTCACTCACTCCAAAACACATACCCCACCACATGCTCAGGCACTTTTCTTTGCTTACAGTTTTTATTTCTCCATATGTTTTTTGTTATTTCAATCTTATTTCCCAGAATTTTGTGGGAATTCATTAATTTTGCTGTACAAAAAAAAAAAATTTGCCCCCATTGCATGTATAAAACTGCGTTTTGAGAGCTGTTGAGACACTCCTATCAACTCTATTGCAAATAATTTGTTATTAATAGCCAATCAACAAAACTTATTGAGGCTCAAGCACTGTTAAAAGAGTTGAGGCAAAACAGTAAATGACATTGAGAGACTGCCCTCAGAGTTTTCTAAATCATTTAAAAAGTGGATCAAGGATTAGCTAAGGACTTAAGAATTATTATCTCTGTGATAATGCCATTTGTTCGCATTTGAATTCCAGCATGCTTTATTGTGTTTGATAAAAAAAAAGGCAGATTTATTGTAAATGCAGTTGTCACCTTTTGTGGTTTTGATGGAAAAAAAAGCTAAAAACTTTGAGTTTCATGGACTCCCTTTGGAACTGAAAGATTCTAAGTGTTAATACAATCACTCATTCCCCAAATTTACTTCAAAATTGAGTCATTTTCTTAAACAAATACAAAAAACGGATAACTTCAGTATATTTTAGAAAAATTTTCGATTGTGCCTTTTTAAAAAAAAATTTATGTGCCTTTTAATTCAATAGCAAATATACAAGTATACTTTTTCATGAATTTACTCTCCCTAAAAGAAGTTTATTGGCCCAAGAAAAGAAAACCATCAACATGAAATGATTACATTGAGTGACTTCTTTGGGAGTTTCATTTGCATTTGGCTATTATTTACTTATTATTTAGTATCAAAGATACTTTGAGATCCTGCGTGAGAATGTGAAATTTACAGATTGTAAAATTATGAAGTTCTGCGATCCTTTCCAGGTTTTGGAGTGGAATGTATAACCGCTTCGAAAAGGGGTTGCAGCCACGACAATCTGTTACAGATTATCTTATAGCCGTGAAGGAGGAAACTCAGCAGCTGGAGGAAGAACTAGAGGCCCTAGAACAAGTAAGACATTTGCTATTGTTAATCTGTTTTCTGTGCTTATTACTTGAAGGACACCACTCCATGAAGACCTGTCATGATTTTGGGCAAGTGAAATGTGGCCATATAGCCATTTCGTATTTTAAGCCATTGGACAACCTGAAGCATGGGTAGGCATCAGGTAACTAAAGCCCAAACCTAGGCATTTAATATATTTCAGGCAGCTCGTTTGTTGCTCCCTTCCACGGTTTGTTGAACCAGTTGGCTGTTTCTATATTGGTCTATTTTTCTGTTGTTACTGTTATTTGATGGTAATCAATTAATGAATTCTTACTGGAGAATGCATGAATAAAAATCAGATTCAAAATGGAAGAACATGAGCAGATATATATACTTGAAGTAAAGACGTATTTCCTCCACTTGAAAAAAAGATTATGTAAAGGTATTAAGCTGAAGATGATAATAACTGAGGTTGTCTGTAAATGATATGCTTTTTAGCTTTAATAACTTCCCCGTACTTGGCCAGGGAGGTTATAATATACTTAAGATGTTTATCCTAATTATATAATTTTATTTCCAGTGATATCACCCTAGTTTACCTGAAAACCACAAAAATATTACCCGTTAAGTTCTAAGTCTACCCGTTTGCCCAAGTGGACAGTCACCTATCTATCTATCTATCTATCTATCTATCTATCTATCTATCTATCTATCTATCTATATCTATCTATCTATCTATCTATCTATCTATCTATCTATCTATCTATCTATCTATCTATCTATCCATCTATATCTGTCTATCTATGTCACCCCTGGAAATGGTGGCCTGGGGGAAATGGCACCTTATGGTAGAAAGTTCCCAACAGAATAAGTGGGTCTTTAGTGATAGCTGGTGAAGCTAATTCTTCTGGTTTTCCCTAATATTTCAAGAAAAAAAAAACATTTCAAGATGTAGAATGGTTAAGATCTTAAGTCTAGGGCTTCAAACACAAGTGCACCATGGGGTCAGGTAGATAGAAGTTCAGGAAGTGAAGCTAACTATTGGTTTTGAGAACTTTTTTTTTTCCAAAACTTTTTTTATTATATAGTATAACATATGTGCAAAGCAAAAAGCAAAGCACTCTTCAAAAACTGGTTACAGGATAGATCTCAGAGTTTGTCATGGCCATGCCATATGATCCTTTGATATTTTTTCTTCTAGCTGCTCCAGAATATAGGAGGCTAGAGGGCTTGAATACTTTTTTATCATCACAGTCGACTTTTTTTTCCTTCTCTTTTTGTAAAACAATAACATATATACCAAAAAGCTATAAATTTCCAAGCACAGCACCACAATTAGTTGTAGAACATATTTCAGACTTTGACATGGGTTACAATTTCACAAGTTTAGGTTTTTACTTCTAGCTGCTCTAAAATACTGGAGACTAAAAGAGATATCAGTTTAATGATTCAGCATTCATATTCATTTGTTAAGTCCTATCTTCTATGTATAATTCCACCATCACCTTTGATCTTTCCATACCTCTCCTTGGGGTTGTTTGGGCTATGGCAATTCTAAATTTTTGATATTGGAAGAGTCTGTCACTAATATGAGGTAGGGAGATGGAACTATCTGATGTTCTGGAGAGGGGGGGCTAGGTTTCAGACCAGGGACCCATCTGTAGGTTGTAGGTTTCTGGCAAGTTACTCTAGTGCCTGGAACCCTTGTGCAATCTTATAAATTGCCCTAGGTGTTCTTTAGGACTGATTGGAATGGTCCTGGTTGGGAGTTTGGCAGGTTATGATAGGTAGCAAGGTCTACCTGAAGCTTGTGTAAAAGCAACCTCCAGAGTAGCCTCTAGACTCTATTTGAACTCTCTCTGCCACTGATACTTTATTAATTACACTTCTTTTCCCCCTTTTGGTCGGGATGTAATTCTTGATCCCAAGGTGCCAGGTCTGGAATCATCCCTGGGAGTCTTTGCCCACGTCACCAGGGAGACTTTCACTCCTGAATGTCATGTCCCATGTAGGGGGGAGGGCAATGATTTCACTTGCAGAGTTGCGCTTAGAGAGATTAAGGCCGCATCTACACAACAGCAGAGGTCCTCCAGAAGTAATTCTTAGGCATGCCTATAGGTAGTCTAAGCTTCTCTGCTACCTACATAAGTTTAACAAGAGTAAGCCTCATGATCAAGAGCATGGTCTATTGATTTGGGTATCCCTAAAGTTTGACACAGTATCAGCGGATTCCCTGCTGGTAAGGTTTAATAGTTCCATATTCTTTCTCCCTCCCTCAGGGGACTTTACCAATACTTTTTGATTATCTGCTTAATATACTCTAGGATGTTTCCAGGCCTTACAATAATCTATACAGGATTGAAGGACCTCTTTCTTATTCTGTGCTTCCTGTGTTTCACTTGTTCAAATGAGCTATACAGATAGGTTGAATTAGATTATGCACTACAGAAAAATTTCAGTTCCAGATCAAATAAACCTTTCTTCCACTGGTCTCAAAGAGTATGTGTGGTTCTAAAATATAGACACTATCTTCCTTACCCCTATGTTCTGAATTACTTTAACCCCAACCTGTTTGGCTTCATTTTTATCTCTAAATATCAGGTTATATATATATATATATAAAACAGCCTCTCAAAATCCAGAAATAATAATCACCATTCCGGACTTAATGTGTCTCCTCTAAAAGCTTACAATCTAGGCCCCTGTTTTCTTATAAGCATTTTCTAAAGATGATCATACCATTGTTGTTTTTTGTTTCTGGCTTATTTTGTCTCACCAAGTGCTCACTCACATCCTTGCACACAACATTGTTTCTTTTTGTACAGCCTTCGTTGTCTCTTATGATGTCTTTACATTTAAAATCGATTTTGTCCGATATTAATATAGCTTCTCCAGCTTTCTTTTGGTTACAACTTGCATGGAAAATCTTTTCCCAATCTATTTGTATCCTTGTGTCTAAAATGAGTCTCTTGTAAGCAGCATATAGCTGGGTTAAGTTTCTTAATCCATTCTGCCAATTGGTAATTTTAGTTCTTTAACATTCAAAGTTATTACTGAAAAGGCGTTTCTTGATTCCACCACCTAATCTTTTTTATTTTATTTGTCAGATCTTATTTTATTCCTTTCCCTCTTTCTCTTTGTATTATTTAAATTACCCTTAGTGGTACTCTTCAATTCTGTGTGCTCCTCCAGACTTCCCTCTCCTGCCTTTTTTTTCAGCCGGCAGAACTCCTTTTAGTATTTCTCATAGGGCCATTCTCTTGCTGACAAATCCTTTCAGGACTTCTTTGTCAGTGGAAACTTCAATCTCCCCCTCAATTTTGGAGGACAATTTGTCTGGGTACAGAATTCTTGGCTGGAAGTCTTTCTCTTTCAGAATCTTGAATATATCACATCACTGCCTTCTCGCCTCCAGGGTGCTAGTTGAGTAGTCTGAACTCAGTCTTATTTGATTTCCCTTGTATATAGTAGATTGTTTTTCTCTCGCCGCTTTCAGGATTTTCTGCTTCTCCTCAACATTTGATAGACTGATTAGCATGTATGTGGGGAATGCCTATATGGATTTATTCTGTTTGGAGTTCTCTGGGCTTCTTTGACTTGTATATTTATGTCCTTTATGAGGGTTGGGAAGTTTTCCCCCATTATATCCTCAACTACTCTTCCTAGCCCTTTACTCCTCTTGTCTCTTTCTGGGATACCAATGATTCTTATATTTGTGGGCTTTGTTTTGTCTATCATTTCCCTGAGTTCCCATTAATTTTTTCCTTTTTTTTTTCCATTTGCTCTTTTGAGTCTTTGAAGTCAATTATCCTTCCTCTATATCACTTATTCTTTCTTCTGTCTCTTCAAGTCTGGTATATGTTTTTTATGTGCTAAACAGAGTATTTAATCTCTGTGATTTCCACTATTTTTCTATTTATTCTTTCAAATTCCTCTTTGTGCTCTTCTACTGTCTTCTTGATCTCCTTTATGTCATTTGCTAGCCCACTTATCTTATTAAGTAGAGTTGTATGAACATCTTTGATTAGTTGTTCCAACGTCTGTTTGTCCTCTGGTGTTTAAATTTGGTCATTAGGCAGGGCTGTATCTCTCTGCATTGTGATATGCTTAGTGATCTTCTTCTGTCTTTATTGCATGTAAATATCTAGATTGATTTACTTTGGGAGTTGATTTCTTTCAGTGGTCTTAGGCCTTGTGTTTGTGGGATGGTTGTACAGCAGGGAACAGGCTACCCGGTGGAGCATTCAGTATGGTGATTTGTTTCAGGGCAGGTATGGGTGCAGGTTGGGGATGTTACGCTGATACATGTAAACGTGGGCACAAGCGGCCAGGGAGGATGTAGCTGTGCAGGTGTACCGATCTGGGGGGCGTAAACCTGGTGTGCGCTGGTCTAAGGCATGGGGCCCTTTGTGTGCATACATAGAGCTGTGGCAGCAGGTTGGTGTTATGCCTTCATGGATTGGGAGCAGATGTGACCCGGCTGTATAGGTAGGCACTTTTCTCAGAGCTGGGAAGTAAGCCTGAGGGCTGTGTGCATGCATGGTTGAGGACTGTGTAAAGT